>JAMYHX010000259.1:0-58834 GCA_025529335.1 Rhizopus sp. PT2906 | reverse complement strand
GGAATTATGATTTACAAACGAACATGGAGGAAGAACAATTAGGCAAAATCGTTCAATTTGTATTAACGGATTTCGTTGGCAAATGCAACAGACCATGAACGCGTCAAATGGCTCAAGGTTTTTGAGCTTGTCAGTTACCTTGTAGTCATGTTGCGAAAGCAAACTTTGATCATCCATCAGCTACAAAGAGAAAATTCCGGCATGGTTTCAGTGGACAGTGATGAAACTGTACGATATATGTTATCCAACATGAAACAATAAATCTTTGTTTTTTTATTCATTGATACCTTTGAATTCATCAAATTTGATATTGCAAGATAAACAATATCTGCCGTGTCCCTGTGTTTTACTCCCATTGGCCGACCAGGAAGTTGTAGCTGATGTACATTCATAAGATGTTTTCGCAAGTTCTGTGGTGTAGTGAAATCAGCTTCTGGACATAAAAAGCAGTTGTTGGCAAGTGCAATTAATTGTTGCGTTTGTTCCTTGTCTGACATGGCGTTGTTATGGCAATAATACAAGAGACAAAAGATGTTTTTTTTTTTTTTTTTTGCCAATGCACATGCCTATCCATGCCTATCCGTACCTATCCGTACCTATCCACACCTATCCGTACCTATCCAACAAAATTTGATTGGCTTATTTTACAATGTTATTATTATTTTTTTTTTACTTAGTCGTTTGTGACCATTACATGATCTCTTTGTTTCGACATTTATCCCAGCATTTGTAAGAATGCGAAACGAAACCTTTGAAATGACTTTTTTCCACACCTTTACAGGCTTCCGTAATTCTCTTTGATAAGGAGTCTTCTTGCAAAAACCTATGACGCTTCACTTTGCTCTTTGCCACTGCCCAGAATTGTTCTATTGGGTTGAGCTCAGGAGAGTAAGTAGGAAGATACACACATTTATATCCTCGATACTCAATATACTTCCGTATGTTTTCATGTGTGTGAATGGGAGCATTGTCCATGACTATATAATGACCTTTCATATGAGGATATTTGTCCATTTCATCGAGAGTCATTTTCAAAAAGCTAATGTAGTGGCCCGTTACAGTACCTGTACTTATATATCCTTCAGCTTTCCGTTTCTTAGCAGGTCTGGGCTTCTTTACACCAACTGTTATCAAGCCTGCAGCAGAGATAGCTCCCAAGATAGACGTCGTATTTGCTCTCGTTGTAGGTCGGGTAACGATAGCACGTGTACCTTTTTTGGACCAAGCTCTTGAACGTTTCATATTTATATCAAAAGCAGACTCATCAAGAAACACGCAGTTCGTCAGGAAATTCATGTCTGTGCTTTCCCATTTACAAACCCAATTGTATCGCTCCTCAATTTTTGCTGGACTGTTTCTCTCAATAGAATGAAAATCTGCTTTTTTCAATGAAAGATTGCACTCACGTCTCATAAAGTTATTAACAGTGCTGCGTGATACTTTAAGATCCTGAAATCGCTTCAACAAATGCTCAGTCACTTCAACAACAGTAGCAGAGGGATTAATATCAATGAAGTTGATAACAGTCGTTTTATGCTCTTCAGTTAAGATGCACTTACGACCTGTCCTTTTACAACTCTCAAAAATACTGTCAGGGCACGCATTATACTGACTAACCCACCTATAAGCTGTTCGAGGGTGAATGCCCAACTGCTTTGCTGCAGCTGAAGCAGTCATACACTTTTCAATCTTCAGATCGAAAAACCTAACTTTATCCTGAACTGTATAACGCACATAGTCCCGTTTTGGTTTTGCCTCTTTCATATGAACATCTTCATTTTTTGGCTTTTCTAATGGCATCGGATAAGTCAGAGAAGATTCATTGGAAACCGTATTTCCTAAGTACTCTGTATGAGTCGCAATAGTCTCAACAATAAATTCATTCTGATCAACAATGTAGTCCATGGGCTCAGGACCACCTTTCTCATCAATAACATTCCCATGCCCATCTTCATACAGAAATATTGTACTCATGTTAAATTGTAACGTATTGAAAAGAAAAAAAAATACCAGTAGAAAAAATCCTCTCAATATATATTTTTCGCGTGCCAAGAATCACGACATTGATTTTGATTGGCTGTGACATTACTTGTTGGAAGCACTGTATTTACAGACCAGAAATGGTATTTGTAATTTGAGCCTATGACAATGCTTCGGCCCCCTCTTTTTTTATTTTTTCTTTTTTAAAATACATATTCTATGCAATACAGTTTTTACGACGACGAGCCTCGATCTGTTTTTGTATTTGGAGACCCATTACGATTTCTTTCTCGAAAGGGAAGAACGATTGGTGCCTATTTGTCAGGTGGTTTGGTAAATAGATAAAGAAATAACAACATACCTTGTATTGAGATTCATGTCAAGTATATTCATATTAAATAGCTTGCCATTGGTTGGTGGGTATTTATGGATGCCGTCATCATTGCTCCCAAATATGATGGATACAGTCCGATGGGATTTGAAGATTGGTTCTCTGGCATTTTGACAACATTTGGCATGATTGTGTAAGTGAGTTCAGATTATTCATAAATAACAAAACTTAAGTTAAAATAGTATCAACTTGATTGATAAAAACCACCTTCAAGGAGAAGACACGATGTATGTTGATCATAGTTTAATCTGGAAGGCACGACTCTTTTTATTCCTTGGCTTTGCTTTGATAGCTGGAGGACTAGCAGGATCATGTGTAAGTGTGTTGATATACTCGTGACTATGACTGACCCCTCTTTTTTGACCAAGTGTGTCTTGGTGGT
This sequence comes from Rhizopus sp. PT2906, assembly GCA_025529335.1. Taxonomy (NCBI): domain Eukaryota; kingdom Fungi; phylum Mucoromycota; class Mucoromycetes; order Mucorales; family Rhizopodaceae; genus Rhizopus; species Rhizopus sp. PT2906. Next base: position 56,081 of record JAMYHX010000259.1, on the reverse strand, counting down.
TAAATATATTGTTCACTATGAATCCAAACAACCCTACATTAGTTATGGTATATCAGGTGTAGCGCAAAATGCGTTGATTATGTTAAGGTAAGCAAGCTTGAATAAAATGAAATAAAAAAGAGACGCCTATATTAAATGCATGATATAGTACGGCTGTCTTATGGATTGCACAGAATACACGCGAGGTATATACAAAGCAAGAGAAATGGAAAAAAAAAGTGCCTAATGACTCTATTTATAGGAAGGAGAATATGGAATTGGCATATAAAGTTTCATTTCATGTACAAAAAATATGCCGGAATACATCCCTCTTTATTTCTCTTTATGATAGTTCCTGAGCGCTCCTTTTCTTGTTACATAGATTCTTCTTTTCTCCTTTATAATTATCATTTCCATATGGCTTGAAGGAATTTGAAGCATTACAAGGTCACTCTTAGACGCTACTCATAAATAACACGAGTACAAAAGAATATGAGGAATCAAACAATGGTTCAAATTCATTAACTCCTATTGAAACCCTTGAATGATTCTAGATAATACTTTCTTGAGGGATGGATAAAGTCTGGTTGACATAAACTTCAAATGAAGCCAAAGAATACAGTTATCATTATTTAAAAGCTTAACCCCTTAAGTTCCACAGTGATTGAAAGCGCACATTCTTTATATTCCTATAGGAAAATGACAATTTCAGACAACAAATAATAACAAAAGACAGCCCACAAGAAGCAAAAGAATGAAATGATTCTGTCTAATTACGTGTTGTTTACAAGTGCTGACCACATTTATCTTTTCTCAAAAATATCAAGCTCATTTTATGTATTATATGTTGTCTTTTTAATCATAAAGAAAGGATTGATAGCCAAATCATTAGAGTTATTGATCTTCAGTCCCTTACATCCTTTTCTCGCTTGAAGGTACAGACCGTTGTGTCCTTTAACGAATTCTATTGGATATTAAAAATAGATTGTATTTTATGAACAATAACTTTTATGAAGTATAGCCACGGGAAGGTCAAATAAAGTGAATATACAGAATCTTGACCCAAAATTATTTGTCATGGAAACACTACTGCAAAACTATCTATTTCAGTTCACTATAAGTATATAGTGGCCCTTTTTTTTGGTTTCCATGGTTAAACTAGTACAATAAGGATGTACAACCAAAAGAACTACATCCATTTTTAACTTTAAACTTCGCTCCCCGCAGTCATTGGTTGTGAACTTTATGAATCAAATCTTTTTTGTGTTACATTATGCTCACCTTTAAGGTTCCCTTTTTTTCCCTTTTTCCCTTTGTGTGTCTCTCTTACTTTCTCTTTCTTCTTTTGTAAATTATCAATGACAGATCGAAGAAGTGGGATGGTTCAATCATTAGGCTATCCACAGAATAGCTCGATTGTCAGCCGAGCAGTAGCTGCAGCTGCTGCAAATAACCATCACTCAAGTCGCCATAGAGGAAGAGGCTCAAAACGCTATTCAGTGTCAGTATTTTATTCAATGGCAGCAGAACAAGATGTGGAAGTAGAAGACGAGCTAGCTCAAGGTTCATATATGTTGTTCAAATGCCGATTGTTGTTAACATTCATTTAGCTCAAAGACGCCTAAGAGAACTAAAGGCAAAGATTTCAACACAATCAAAGAAAAACTTTATGCGAGAAAGAGATGTTCGATTCCTTGATGCTCGAATTGGTTTATTAATTCAAAATAGAATGGCATTAGACGAAGTAATGATTTATTTTACAAAAAGTGGAAATAATAGCTGTTGACCCTTTTTATATTCTAACACTTAGCAACATGAAGTGGCATCACGCCTAGAAGAACATGACGATGATGACGACGATCATTATCCTGATGAAAGACGAATGCAGCAATATGGCAACTTGTTTTATCTTTTACAAAGCGAACCACGACATATCGCCATTCTCTGTCGCTTAGTGAGTTTGGCTGAAATAGACACTTTATTGCAAACAGTTATGTTTACTTTATACGGTAATCAATATGAAAGTCGCGAAGAACACTTATTGTTGACTATGTTTCAGGTACAACGGAGTTTGATCTTTTTACTATTGCTATTGTTATTAATCCACAATTAGAACGTACTAGCCGCACAATTTGAAACGACCACTGAATTTGCTTCTCTATTAAGAGCAAACACGCCTGTATCTAGGATGATGACAACATATACTAGACGAGGTCCAGGTCAATCCTATCTGAAATCTGTATTGTCAGACAAGATCAATAATCTATTAGAGGATAAAGAACTCAATCTTCAAATCAATCCTTTAAAGGTACATGTTGCTCATACATATGTACCCCCAATTTATTTACATGACTCAACAGGTTTATGAAGAATTAGTCGAGAAAATGGAAAATGAATCACCAGACGGATTGCCTGAAGATTTTCCAAAGAGTGTCACTGCAGAGATAGCCGCTGCTAATCCAACAATTCAAGCGATAATTGAACCAAGATTAAACAAGTTGATGGAAATAGCCGACAGCTTTTTAACTACCATCATTCAATCATTGGACCAAGTGCCCTATGGTATTCGTTGGATTTGTAAACAGATCAGATCACTCACAAAAAGAAAATACCCTGATGCAACCGAACACGCTATATCGTCTTTGATCGGCGGATTCTTTTTTCTAAGATTTCTCAACCCTGCTATTGTTACGCCTCAAGCGTATATGCTCGTCGATCGTATTCCTGGCTCTAATTCACGAACTACTTTGACTTTGGTAAGGTTACTTTTTCTTTACTTGATTCTAATAACTAAATTGATCTAATAGTTAGCCAAAATGATTCAAAATTTGGCAAATAAGCCTAGTTACTCAAAAGAAGCCTACATGATTCCAACCAATCCCTTTGTGGAAGCTAATAAGCAACGTACCAACAAATTTCTTAACGATCTTTGTGAAGTAGGTGACTTTTACGAACAGCTAGAAATGGACCAGTATATGGCCTTGAGCAAAAAGGATATTGTCATCAGTATTACACCCAATGAAATATACAACACTATCACCTTATTAAATCAGCATATTGATATACTCGCGCCCAAAGAATCAGATCACCTAAGAATTCTCGTGAATGAAGTAGGCACTGTACCTGCCCAAGTGCCACGCAAGGAAAACAAAGCTATCGAGCTCCCCTTATTTAGTCGATGGGAAATGCCAATCCAAGGTAAAACAGCAACATGTTCTCTTTTGTGTACAATTGTTCATCTTTATTGTAGATCTCACCATGTCTCTTATGTCTGAGAACAATATTACGCAAAATGATATTTTGTATATGGAAGCAAAATCTATTTTTGTGCAAATCATTCGTTCTGTACCCAACCTCTCTCGCCCACCACTCAAACTTCATCTCATTGCGGAGACAGCAGCGACATCAAAGGACGCACAGCTTGTTCACAAAGGCATTAAAGTGAAAGAAATGCTACGAGAGCTTGAAGAAGCTGGAGTCATTGATTATAAAGACAACTACCAATTACTTGTTGAAGAAATCACTCAAGAACTAGCACATCTTGGTGATTTAAAAGTCAAGGTCATAGAAGAACTTCAATCGCTCGAAAGCGTTTATAAGACAATTATTGATCATAACAATTACCTAAAAAGTCAATTGGAAAGCTATAAAGCATATCTACAGAATGTTCGTATACAAAGTGGAAGTGGAACGGCAGGAAGCAATAAGAAGCAAGTGGGTATTGGTGTCGAGATTGCAGATGCTAAAGCAGGCAGCAGCAAAAAGAAGGCGGTGACAGTTCAAGGACCATACAAGTTTACACATCAGCAACTCGAAAGAGACGGTGTGATTGCAGAGACAGAGGTTCCAGATAATAGAAGAAATCACATATTCTTGACTATATTATCGCCCATCCCTGGTACATTCATCATTTCACTCCATTATAAAGGCAGAGACAAGCCAGTGTTGGAGATAGATTTGAAATTGGATGATTTGCTCGAAAAGGTTAGTGGCTCGTTTGGTTTAGAGTTTGTAATACTAAGCATATATTCAATAGCAACAAGATAACATTCAAATGCTGGATTTGGAATACATCAAACTGAATGTGACTAAAACGTTGCAGTTATTAAATAAAACCTTTATGTCAAGGAACAGGTAAAAAGAAGAGGTTATTTACAAAGAGTATATGACTAAAAGGAGATTGGGTATAGAACTGGCTTCTTTTCCTAAACTGAACATACACAATCCTATACATATATTACACTCTATTTTTATATGAACACACTTATTGGTAATAATTTAAATATTTTATTAAAGAAAATAAAAGTCCACCATGGGCGCATTGAAACTATAGAATTTCATCCCACTCGGACCATATCCAAAAAGAACATGGAATCTAAAACCCTTTTGAGATCAAAGGGAAAAAAGGAAGGAAGAAGCGAAAGGAAGCTAAAGTCAAAGACTATTTATACTTTATAAAGTGTTGATCACATTATACAAATCTCTTCTACCAAAAATATCAAGTTCATTTTATGTATGATTATAAGCTGTCAAACTGGAAACAATAAAGAAAATATCAATAATCAAGATCGTTAGAGCCATTGATCTTATATTGTATGCCAATAATTTCTAAAGAAGATGTATACTTTAATCTTTTAAACCCTTTTTATTCTTTCAATAAAGAAAACTGATGATGACTATGGATGATCATTAAGGCTTCAATTCAACATAATTGGCTATTTTATGCAATAAGTATACTTTATATATATATATATATATTTTCTTGGTGGAAGCTTACCTGGGAAGAGACCTATTGTCTTTTTATCGGCAGCAAGGCCCTGCCACCAATCTTCACTTACAAACTCGATATTTGTGATCAGATCACCTTCCACAAATGAGATCTCATTGTCTTCTCCAGCTTCATAATCATAAAGTGCTACAGCCACATTGCCTTGGTCTTTTTGTTGTGCGGGAGGGGCAGGTGGAGCAGGTGGAGCAGGTGGGGGAGGAACTGCGCGAACTTCCTGCTCTGGCTCTGGCTCTGGTTCGGGTGCATGTTCGATTATTTCGACATAATTAGCTAATGTGATAATGTAGGTTAGATGCTATTGTTTGTTTTTTTTTTTTGGACAAGAGCCTTACCTGGGAAAAGTCCTTCTTTCTTGCCATCTTCACTAACACCAAACCACCAGCCCTCGTCTACTTGATCGATTTGCGTAATGACTTCCCCTTCTTCGAGTGCCATTTCATTAGCTTCACCTATAAATATGTTGAATGGATGTTCTTTTTTTTTTCAGTAATTGAATAATGACTTACTAGCATCATAAGAGAATAACACGACAGCACATAAGCCCTTGGATCCTTTAGGCAGAACGGCCGCATCTCCAGCCGCACGAGAAGCATGGACGGCATGATCGGCTGTCTTTAAAGTATGTCATGAGCCTTTGTTTATACCATCACTGGCTTGTATTTTACCTGATCTAATTGAGATTGTAATATGGCTTGTTCCTGTGTCTGACGCTCTTCAGCTTCACGACGCTGACGTTCAGCCTCTTCCTGAAGTCTAAGATTTTCTTCTTGACGCTTACGGTCTTCTTCTTGGCGTCTATGTTCTTCTTCTTGACGTCTACGTTCTTCCTCTCTACGCTTTTCTTCCTCAAATTGCTGTCTTTCTCGTTCCTGTTGATGTCTCTGTTGTTCTTCAGCAGCTCTTCGGTCTGCCTCTTCTTGCAGCTGTCTTTGTCTCTCTTGCTCCTCTTGACGGCGGCGTGCCTCTTCTTCCTGTCTTCGTCTGTCATCTTCTAATTGACGGCGACGGTCTTCTTCTCTCTTTTGCTGCTCTCGAAGTTCCAATTCGCGTTCTCTTTCCTCTTGTCTTCTTCTCTCCTCTTCGTCATCGTTTACTTCTACTCTCGCTTGCTCATTCATCTGTCTTTGACGCTGCATCTCGCGCTCACGTACTTCTTTTTCAAATTTTTCGCGCTCTGCTCTTACAGCACTGGCTCCACTGTTATCCTGTTGCTGTGCCATGTTCCATCTGTTTTCCATCTTTTTAGGTGCTGTGACAACTGGTTTATAATTCGTGCCTACAGGTACAGGCATATTTTCTTTTGTCATTCCTTGACGTTGCATAGCGGCAATATCAGGTATTTCAGTCTTTTTGTACACAGAACCCTATTGAAAAAAAAAGATAAGGTAAAAAGTCCAATTATTTAAAGGAGTACTTACTACAGGAGTGACTTTCGGTTGAGGTTTAGGAGCTTCTTTATGGAAGCTGTAGTTGGCGCCTGATGATTCTGCAACGCGTTTCATAATGAGATCAGGGTCTACGTCAGCCTATGATAAAAAAGATTAGTTTATGTCCCATATGTGTATGATGGGCTTACCTCGTCACGAGCGTTGATTTGAACGTGGAAGCTCTATATATTAAGTTTTATTACTGCTATCTTTTAGTTTTTTTTTTTTTTTTTTTTACTTACCTTAAAGAACTTGGAGACTTCAAGAAGTTGTGAGTTAAAAAAGGCTTTGCGCAGTTCAGGTACACCCGTGCCACACTATAACCCAAGTATTAGATAGTCATATGTCAGAGTACCTTCTTTTCTTTACCCAGGCAATAAACACAAACTTGGGAAGTTCAGTATTTGGGTCCTTGACTTTAACATAGGCAAACTGTATTTTGCTATCCGAGAATTCCTCACATAATCCCTCCAAACCGTCATCTAAGCTGAGGTTATGCAAATAGTTTCAAAATAGATACACTCTATGACGTTACCTCCAGTAGCTTGTACGCGAAGGTCATACGTTCCTTTATCAAAAGAGTAAACTAACCAGTCGGTAGAGTCCTTTTCGCTGATGACTGCTTCATAAGCAGCTTGAATGTCCTTGGCGTGTGTATTAAAGTTGATTTTGCTCATGAAGACAAAAAAAAAGAGAGGTGTGTAATTTCTTGGGGGAAAAGAAACAATCTGCCAAATGGAGTAAATGCTGGTCTGGGATTAAATAATATTCCCGCCTCTTTTTTTTTTTTTTTTTTTTTTTTTTTGCTCTATCATTTTTCTACAGATTAACATTGATTAATTATAATAATTGTGAATATAAAATATGCAAAAGCCTGAATATATCGCGGTTAATGTGGGAAAGAAGAAACAAAAAGTAATTGATAAATCAATACTAAGCCAAGATTCACCACCGGCATTGAAGTAAAAAATAGCTTTGCATAAAAGAAAATGCAAGTTGACAACTCATTCATAGGGAATACATTACCAATTCATTTAAACATTGCTCAACAGAAAAACACCCATTACTCAGACAACAATTAAAAGTAATTATCCAACAAGCACGAAACACGGGAATGATTGATCTTATTGATTGGAGCGAACGTGATCTACCAAGGTAGCCATTACCCTCACACTTTATGATTATTTGATAATAATAACTCTTTTGTGTAGTGCTTGTGACGATAGAAAAAATCCAAATGCATCTTCTCTTCCGCATAAAACGTACGATTCTGAACAAGATGCGTAAATTCATAATCACTCATCTCATTCATAGGGGCAAGAAGATCACGAAGGGAATAGGCAACATAGAGCTAACCCCTGCCGAAATGTTACGAAGAGAGCAAAGAGCTATGCGTTTTCAGAGTGATCCTGTCTTAGCTAGCAATAATAACAATCCACGATTAAAAAAGAAAAATATTACACCCATCGTCTGGGACCTTGATTCACCAGGACAACCTTCGACAAAACCCATTGTGGGCACAAGTACAGCTTTAGAGAAACCTTATCTTCGTTTAACTTCTGTAAATATCACCAAAGATGCAATATACATTTTAATAACAGTTATTAGGCACCTGATCCCGCAACCGTACGCCCGCTTGATATTTTACAAAAGACATTTAAGCTTTTAAGAAAGAAATGGAAAAAGGAAGCAAACTATTCTTATATCTGTGAACAATTCAAATCTATGAGACAAGACTTGACTGTAAGTGGATCTATTATTGATAAACACGCGACTAAAAGTATTTACAGGTACAAAGAATACAAAATGAGTTCACGGTTAGAGTGTATGAAACACATGCACGTATTGCACTTGAAAAGGTATAGCAAAGAATAATAGACTATTGTCAGAATGATTAAATATGGCTATGTAGGGTGATATTGGTGAATATAACCAATGCCAGACCCAGTTAAAATATCTATATGAACAAGGCATTCAAGGATGTGAGGATGAGTTTGTAGCCTATAGAATATTGTACATGTTGTTCTCTCGTAACCAATCAGGTACATTCATTATTGTTAGATCATACATTATGACTCACCCTGTTTTTGTTCAAAGATTTGAATGCTATGTTGGAGGATATGTGTGAAATAGGACTTGATAACCAAGCAGAATGTGTTCAACATGCTCTTATGACTCGATCTTGTTTAGCAAAAGGAAATTACTTTAAATTCTTTAGACTTTATGAAAATGCACCTAATATGGGAGGATATTTGATGGATCAATTTGTAAATAGAGCACGGATAGATGCATTGGTTGTTCTATGTAAAGCGTAGGTTGAGAAATTATATTCAAATATTTGGTATATTTATACATATTTAGCCATAAAATGGGTATCTCGCTTTCATACATTGCTAAGCAATTATCGTTTGATAAGGTCAAGCAGTTAATTAAATTCTTGAATGAAAATGAAATATACCCAACATCTATGACGCTTGATACAAAGGCCGCTTTACCCATTCTGCAATCAAAGAGTAAATCATTTATGATCTCTATAAGTCAAACACGCTCATAGATAGAAAAAAGGTTAATAATGTCACCTCTTTAAATAAATACTATTTTTGGTAAATGCTTTACCTTATCACCTGCGCACAAAGACGCGCCTCCTTAGTTGCTATGGAAATACACTAGCCAATGGAAAACCTGGCTTGGTTGTTATCGGAACGTATTAGCCAATAAAGTGTTATTGATTGAATGATCGACTGTCAACACTTCAAGTATTTCTGACTTCCCTTTTTTTCCCTTTTTTTTTTCTTTTTCTTTGTTTTTTTTTTTTTTTTTTTTTTTTTTTAAAAAAAAAAAACGTCTTCGCGCGTTTCCCTACCTCAAAAAGTAATTATAGAGTATAATTTCTACAAATGTGATGAGAATTTTTGTGATGGCGCTCGTCTCAGAATGCACCTAAATAGAGTACATAATGTGCTATCACTTCCACCTACCTCTGGAAAAAGACGACATTCGAGTAAAAAAAAAAAAAAAAAAAAAAAAAAAAAATTCAATATGTTAAAGATGGTGATGACCCAGTAGCTATAGTACATAACGCATGACCATCGTGTCTTGAACACCTCTTCGATATGAATAGCCTTGTTAACCATTTAAATCAACAACACTTACTAAAAGAACGCGTAGAGGATTGTGCTATCATTCAAAGAAAATCTAACAGTTACTGCTTTTTTCCTGCCTTCAAGTTAGACAACAGTCGCATTTCATCAATTCCCAAAACTCCCTTTAAGAATTATCCAAGAACTTGAAAATATTATCAAAAGCTTTCTTCAGACAATGTGAATAGCTTAAAAGGGCAACAGGCTAATCAAGGTGAACTAATATCTTTAAAAGCAGATAATTGGTTGATGGTTGATTTGAAACGGACAATGAGTAATCAATAACTTCCAAGTGTATCTTTTTATTTTTGGTGAATAAGAAGTGAAGTAAAATGTAAATTATTAATACGCGATAACAATATACACCACATTGTAGCATAGATTATTAATGTGATGTCACTCTGTCTAAAGGCTCTTTTATATACAATATAATTTGGACAGATACTGTACAAATTATGATAAGCTCTTTGAATACTGTATAAGTCGATATCAGTGCTAAATACAACAAAAAGTATTCCCCAGAGCTCACTCGTTACTTTTGGAATTACTGAATATAAACAATTATAAAGAATGGCCAAAGTATATGTGGAACTCTATCGACAATGCAAATTTTGATTTGAAAACAAAATTGTTAGAGATTTCAACAGATTATGCCAATAAATGCAATAGAGAACCAACATTCATAAAATCTGAAAGGACGCTTTGGATTGATAGAGTAATACCTATTTTACAAACAATTGGTGACCAAATGGAGTATATTGCATATGAATGGTGCGAGGTCGAACCAGCACACTATAAAACTTTTACGATGGGCTTATCAACATTCAAGCGCACATCAAAAAGAAACGTGGATGATATCGGTTTCAACAAGTATAAAAACGATATTATGGTCTTAGAAGGATCAGGTCCTTTGAACAAAAGCAATATGGATCACGCAGTTGATGGCACATTAAATAACCTTTACAGTTCGATTTGTATGCTCGACTGTATAATAAGAGAGAATTTAAGCATCAACTTTTTCAACAAGATATTAATCAACAGTAAGTGTTGATTCACACACAAGCTTTTCTCTCACTGGGTTTTTGATGCGTGTTTAAATTTTCTATTTATTATTATTATCATTATTACATTCATATAGCTCAATCTCAGTAGTAGGGTGTGAGATAAAATCATATCTGAATAAAATACACGCTCAACCGCTGAATAAGACCAACATTACAATGTTTAGATACTTTCTAGGTTTTTCAGATGTATAAGTTCAGTCTTGATATATCATCATTTTTTACAAAGTATATACACCATTGACATTCAGTGTATGCCTTCTTTTTTTTTGAGATCATATGTACTCTTACCTTCTCATGGTTGATCCTGTTAATCACGATTTTGTTGTCTTGAGAACTGAAAGGAGTACGCTTTTATTATAAATAAATATAAATAGTTTAATCCTTCAATGTATATTTTTCATAATTAAAAGAATTTAAAAAGCCCATTTTCAAATACGTGAATACACATTTATTTTTGATCTGTGTCATGTCGTAATGTTAGTCAATCGCCATAACGGATCAAATATAGAGTTTTTTTCAGTGCCGATATTTTTTGAGCGGAGCGAATTGCAACACTGCAAGGAGCTATCTCTCTCTTTCTCTCTGTGTGACTTTTTGTGCCCCAAATGAAAATGTCCGTACTTTTATTTTTTACTTTTTTTTTCACTTTGTGTTTATTTTATTCTTTGTTTTCAAGTATTACCAAAACAGACTTGTTTAAAACTACAATGAAAACAACGCAAGAAGAGGAGCAAGAAGAAATCCTTGTTGTGAAACAAACAAAAATTATTGAAAAAGTTGTGAATAATGAAGAGAATATATGTAAGTGTGTTGATATATGACATGGTCGCCTTATATATTGATCTTGTTCAAATAGTTCATCCACATACTCTGACAGTATTAGTTGTCGTATTGGGATTAATGTTTTATGCTGCGACCAGATCAAATTATGAGAATACAGAAGAGAGCATCCGATTGGGTATTTTAGCTGCTATTGTCTGTTTTGTCCTTATTGGCATGGTTCATTTTCCAGATGGTCCCTTTGTTCGCCCAAGTAAACCTGTCTGGAGGGCTGCACTTAGTTTGAGTGTACTATATCAACTCTTTCTCGTATTTCTGTTATTTTTGGTAAGAAAAGGTGACCATTATTATTCTCTTTCTCTAACTTTACATAGAATAAAGATGATGCAAGACAGTTTATGAAGTATTATGATCCAGAACTAGGGGTGGTGTTACCGGAAAGATCTTATGCTGAAGCTTGTGACTTATCATGGGATAATATAAAGGTAAGCAAATGACATTCATTAGCAGACACATGGATATTAATTTCATTATAGAACCAAATGGACTTGTTCGTTGTTGCTCATACCTTGGGCTGGTTTGGTAAGGCGTTAATTCTCCGTGATTACTGGTTTTGTTGGATCATCTCTATTGCATTTGAATTATGTGAATATTCTTTACAACATCAGTTGAACAATTTTGCAGAATGTTGGTGGGATCATGTATGTATCTGCCTCTATGATATACCTAATATCCTAATCAATATTTTATTTAAAGTGGATACTTGATGTATTGTTATGTAATTGGCTTGGTATTCATATCGGTATGAAGTTTTGTCAGTACTTTTCATGCAAGGTAACGGATAAAGTAAGCTACGCACTCTTCATGTGTCTGATTTAATTATAGGAGTATTCCTGGGTAGGGTTCAGACAAATCAAGTCTTTGCGTGGAAAAGCAAAGCGTGCAGTACAACAGTTTACACCAAAAGAATGGACTCGGTATGAATGGAAAACGACTAGTTCTCCAAAGAACTACTTTGGTACGGTCTTGCTCTTGATTATCTTCCTTCAATGTGAATTGAATTGCTTTTATCTCAAGTCATTATTATGGATACCACCCGAGCATCCACTTAATACCTATCGTTTGATTTTGCTGTTCTTCTTTGCATTACCTGGAGCAAGAGAAGTGTACCAGTACATATCCGATAACAGCACAAAGAGATTAGGTGCTCATGCTTGGCTATTGATATTTAATATCATGACAGAAACTCTCATTTGTCTAAAGTTTTCAGAAAATGAATTCCATGAGTCAGCACCAGTGGTTGTCAAGGTTGGATGGTCCACTGCGTTTATTATCTTATTTATCATATTCCCCTTATGGAGATTTGTTATTTCCCCAGCCAAGAAAACCGAAGCAGCGATTAAAATAGAAGAGATAAAGAAGAGCAACTAATAGAATATATAACCAATAAACAGAAATAATTTGCATACAAGAACAATTGCACTTGGCGATCTTTTCTTTATTATTCAAAAGACAACATGTAATAATGCATTAAATGAACTTTGTCTTTTTGAATAAAGTGTAAAGAACGATACCCACTCTCATAGTTACAAGCCCTCTAGGTCTTCCATTTGGAAACAATGCTCCCACAAACCTAGATCGATCATCGCTCATTGCGGTCAGTACATCGGGAATTCCGCCAGTACAGCCTCAACCAGAAGCGCTCTATGTATACCTCTGCTCTTCTTGTGTATCCGCTGACGCGTTGGCCATCCCAAAAAACACTGACACGTCCGGCTATGTTGCTCGTTCTTGATTACTGGAGCATGAATTAATTGATGTTTTGGAAGAATAGTCAGCCTAAAGCCTAGATCTAAGCTCTATCGAACTCGTTTGGAGTGAGCTAGCTCATTATTTTTGAAGACAGAAAGCTAGTATCACAAATACTGAAAGCTTGAAGAAGGCGGTTATAGAAGATTTTTTATCATTTTAAGGGTGAATAAACATAACACAATTTGCTATGTAAAAGCTACTAGAGCGTCAGTCCATGTCAGTTATAAGGAATCAACAGTGGATAGCGAGTGTTCGTCGTTCTCTTTTTTTTTCAAGTAGTTACAAACCATTCTTGATTTTGCAAAAACTGGCAGCGCACAACTTCCGGCATTTATGCAATGGCTGCATCGAAAAAATAATTCGAGAGCCGTTGGTTTGAAGCGGGCGCTGGTGTGTCAAGATATACAAGATGGTATAAGGATTGAAAGGAAAACCCAGATGAGCCTTTCAAGTTTTTAGGATGCTTTCGAGCCATTGAGCCTGAAGACATAATCTTGATCGACGGTATGAATATCCATAAATTAGTGTTCAGAGATCTACATTTGTGATTGAAGATCATTTCTCAGGGTTCTGTGCTATTCTCTGATCCTTTAGGCAATAGCTTAGGTCCCTTCAATAGTTACGCCAATTCTGTAATCTGGAGACCCCACAACGAGCACATATTATGAACCTAATAGTCAGGAAAATACCACCCTGGATTCTCCTTTGATGGAGAAAGGCAGCGTTAAGTCTTAGGGACAACAACAGCTGATTGACCTTGTGAAAAGGTCTTTGTTGTACTGAAGGCAACATCTTAAAACTGATATGGATCACAAAATTCAGGAGACGATATGCAAGGAGCTTAATGAATCCGCTTTTGCTTTGTATTGTCCATAACATCATTGACTATGACCACACCCTAGTGTTGGTCCATGAAATTAATACGCTATATAATTTGATAATGAAGAAAAGTCTATTTCTTCACTGAATTGTCAGGGGCTAATGACTATGGCTGAAAACAAAGAGCGTCATAATGATAAATATGATTTTATTTAGAATGCAGTCATTTTAATGAAAAAAAAAGGGAACAGGGAGGTGTGTGAGAAAATACATAAAAAAAGAAGGAGGGGTAATAAAGCGGGGAAATGGATAAAAATAAAAGAGGGGGTATGTTATGCAGTTAAATGAGTGTCAGACATGGTGAGTTTAATAGACCAAGGAGTACTTGTATCTAAATACTCACTAGAGTCTTCGTCACTTTGATCACTATTTTCTGAATGCTCGTCATTCTTCTTACAGACAAAGGAGATACTGCAGTAATTTGACTCCTGTGGTCTCGTCAGATGATTTCGAAAGCCATCCAACAATGCATTTACACCCACGGCATGTGTGACGAACAAGACGACGGTCGCATGATTTGCCTTTTCAAGACAGTACCGCCTTGCTTCCTCAAAACGTTGTACCATATCTGTATAATGTTCTGGAAATTCAAATTCACTACGAGAGCCTGTGTAGCCATAATCAACATTCATAACGGGTATGTCGTTTCGTTTGGCGTAGGCGTTGGCCTGTTGACGAGCGAGAAATTGGTACTGCCGTGACACGAACTCAGTGGCCTGACAGCCGACCGAATCAAAGAACCGTTCGCACATCCATTCACCCAAGCCGACATCTAAGCGCAGAGTTGGTGCTTTTTTTAGCCTCATACCCTTAATAATCCCAATCGAGGTTTCAATGCAACGCTGAAATGGTGAAGTATAAATGACAACGGACATTGTTTTCGGATCTATCCTGTTCTGCTCCATTAATTCAACTAACCTTTCTCCTGTTTGTTCCGCTTGATATAGTCCCTATTTGTATCAAAGTTGGTCAAGGTGACCTTATATACGCCTTTATCTACTTACCTTGGGAGTTATGGGAGGGTCCCATAGGTCAACAAAAAGATCTGGTTTGCACAGCTTGTGCACATGATCTATTCAATTATGTTAGGATGTGTTATATTTCATTATGTATGTGGGGGGTTACCTAATCTCTCTCCATGTCTTATTATAAAACAGTACTTTGTCATGAAGAGAAATAAAGAAAAAAAAAGAAAATTTCTTTGTTGATGTGCGTGTGTGTATCGGTATTTTAAAATGTGTCGTACCATATTCATATGAAATTGAAAAAATACAAGTTATTACAGGTCCAATGACAATCCTGGATCTTTTTCTTGTTTATTTATGAATTGATATTTACACATAAAAGTACTATTTATAAAAAAAAGGGCATAAATAAAGCATATATAAAGAAGAAAATAGAGGAAGAAAAGGGGAGGGGATTAAGGAAGGTACGATTATAAAAGAAAAATTAAATACATATCAAAAGGGGGGGGAAGAAAATGAAAATTAAAAATAGATAGTTTCAAAAAATCAACCTTTGAGGTGAATATGAAGAATAGAAAAAAATAGATACACACGGTATTTATATGAAAACCATAAAATCTTAAGCTTGAAGTGTTGTCAACACGGTGGACAAATTGACTTTTTCACAGTTAGTTTTTTGCTGACAGGCAGGATTTGTTGTGTGGGGAGTTGAAGGAGGCGAAGGGGGTAATTGAATATGCTTTGATAAATGAGCAAAATGCTCAGAACGGTTTGATTCTGCAGTTCGAGTAAAATATTTACAGTGACGAATGCGGTCTTTGAGTTCAGGGAGAGTGATACGACGTGTGGGGTCGATGCAGAAAATGCGTTTGATGATGCGATTAAGTTCTTTTGAAATGGGTAAAATGTGCAGTAAAAAATCAGGATTATTCAAATAAGCATAGAAGGTATCGTCTGTCAGGGAAGCCTGTTTCCACGGGTTGCGACCGGTTGTTAGATTGATAAGGATAACACCAAGCGCCCATACATCGTTAGGAGCCGTTGCATAACCAATACGATTTGCACCGCGGAGTAGATCGCCTTGACATTCTAACAATGAAGGATTAGGAAAGAATACAAATATTGTATTTGTAATTATTACCAGGTGAATAGTAAAATGTGCTGCCACAACCATAGTCGTGGGATATAGTACTAGTAGTTGCTAAACCGAAATCAGCCAATTTGACAGTGTGTCCGCCATCGAATACGAGAATATTTTCAGGTTTCAAGTCACGGTGATAAACGCCGTTTTGATGGCAGTAACTAACCGCGTCAATTAGTTGAAGGAATACTTTGCGAATAAGGGAATGATTCCCAATATAGAGATCCTTTTCGGTAATAGCTGTGAATAAGTCGCCTTCTGGGCCATATTCCATGACGACATGAGTCCAGTCGGTATGTGGATTACGTATGATGCGTTTAAGTTGAATGATATGAGGATGACCTGATAGCCGAGCATGAAGTTCAATTTCGAGTGCTTGCTGAGCTAATTGTTGTTTTGTACGGTGATGAAGTGATTTGATAGCATATAGTTCTTGTTCGTGTTGACCAAGGTAAACTTGTCCATAAGCACCTTTGCCGAGTGTATCAATAATGGATAAGTTATCAATCATCTTTGGTACTGTCATATTTTATATTAATAAAAGAAGGGAAAACAATGGAAAAAGAAAATTAATTTCAATTGTACTTTTATATATAATAGCGCCCCCCTTTTTTTATACGCCACAGTAAAATACACGTGTAGTCAATATGTTGATCCATAAGAATCATCAAGGGGATCGACAGTGGGTTACCCTGATGGACCAAAAAGGAAACCTTATTCATAAAAAAAGGGGGGGAAAGGAAGGATCCTAAATATGGGATTTGTATATTCCTGTGTGATCCGATAAAATTGGAGGGGTTGTCATGACATTTCAAATGTTTATATTTATATCACATGTATTATCAAAGTTGATTTGTTCCTATTTATTTGCATTTTTTTAAAAATATCATCTTATATAATTGTAGCCTCACAACCGGTTACTATAGCTACCAAGCTTTTTTATTTCCTTCTATTGTAGCCTTTTAAAAAAAATGAAAAAGAGAGCTTGTATATACATTTATTAGTCTAGTCAACTTAAATGTGCAGAATCGACAAGTATTGCGTAATTAAGACACAAAATACTTTATTTGGTAAATTGTATGGATATCGCATGAATTTCTTTTTTTATTTTTAATTTATATAAATTTTGTATTTTATCTCGCTTTCCTCTCCTTTTCTCTTTATGTCTCAATTACAAGCAAATTCTCCTCCAAACACTCCCCATTTCTTGCCTCAATTTGATTCCTGCTCAGAAAGCACAAACAACAGCTCTGCAGGTGAGATGAGCTTTATCATACTCCCCGCTTTCTATTAAATAACCCTTTAGTAAAGCGTAGTAGAGATCATACTCAGCAGTCATTAAACAATCAATTTCGTACGATTTACAACTCTAACTTCTTCAAAGTGAACCGTTAACACTATATTATCAATAGAAACACTCACTTGTGACTCTTATCCTCAATCCCCGCCTAGAACACCATTAGGCTCTTTATCTCATGATTTATCCACTCATGTAAATCTTTCTGAGAAAAAAGAACACTTGGATCATATAGAACCGCAGCCGAAGAGACGGTCATCTGCCAAACTTGATTTAAATGATTTCACATTCATACGAACCTTAGGTACTGGTTCATTTGGCCGAGTACACCTTGCTCAATCAGTTGTCAACAAACAATATTGTGCTATCAAAGTCCTTAAAAAGAGGGATATTGTGAATGCAAGACAAGTAGAACATACAAAGAATGAAAGAGCCGTTTTGGTAAAGATGAAGGACAACTTTATGGTTAATTTGTGGGGTACATTTCAAGATGACACAAACCTGTATATGGTGTTGGACTTTGTAGCTGGTGGTGAACTTTTTTCGCTCATGAGGAAGCGCAAAGTAAATCTCATGATATTTAATCAAATAAACAGTCAGCTCAATTTTATATATATAGAAATTTGACGAGGATACAGCCAGATTTTACGCAGCAGAGGTTCTCTTGGCCATTTGTCACCTCCATCAAAACAATATCATCTATCGGGATCTAAAGCCCGAAAATATTCTACTCGATGCTCAAGGTCACATCAAGCTGACAGATTTTGGTTTCGCTAAAGTAGTGCCAGATATTACATGGACGTTATGTGGAACTCCAGATTATCTTGGTATATCGTGGTAGATTGCTGAAAGAGAAATTTTGAGTACTAATATTTTAAAATTTTTTTTAGCACCAGAAATCATTCAATCAAAAGGCTACGGAAAAGCCGTGGATTTTTGGGCCCTGGGTGTTTTAATATACGAAATGTTGTCAGGGTATATATGTTAATACTCATTTTATGATACCGACTTCTCATCGCTTTTCCCCAACTTTTCCCAGAGTTGCACCATTTTATGATGATAACCAATTTAGACTATATGAAAAGATTATCACCTGTAAACCAGTTTATCCTTCTCACTTTAGTCCCGAGGCTACAGATTTACTCAAGCATCTTCTCACACCGGACCTCAGTAGTCGATATGGTAATCTAAAAGGGGGACCACAGGACCTCATTCAACATCCTTGGTTTCAGCCTATTGATTTTGACCAACTAGCAAAGAGGCAGATAAAGCCACCTTATATTCCCCAGGTCAAAGAACCTGGGGATTCAAGTAATTTCGATCATTACGAAGAAGAAAAGGTACCTTATGGCCAACCTCAACATGACCCTTTCCGTAAATATTTTACATAATTCTAAATGGCTGCGTATATTTCCTCATTTGATGTATATATCTATATTATGAACTGTTAATAAATGGCATCTACACACATCCCTTAACACTGTAATGATATCATACTCCCTGATTAGGAAGCAGTTCTTATTTTGATCCCAGAAATGCAACTCGGCCATTAAAACATGGTTAATTCATGATTACTTTAAATGGAATAGTAACAAAAGAAATGATCCGATTTGTGTCTTGTTATAAAAAAGTCTTGCCTTATTTTGTTTTTCCAGAGTCTACTCTTCCATTAGCTAAAAGTAAGTCAAAAAATAGCTAAAAGGAAGGCAAATTCTTTAAAGGGAAGTAAATGTAACTCTTTTTCTGCTTCCCTACTTTTTCCAGCGTTTTCCTGTTGCTTTGCAGAAAATCAACCGATTCTTTGACAGAAAATAAGCTATGAAACCAATAAAAAAGCGGGTAATAATACGGAGATTGAAAAAAGTGGCTACAGAAATAACTTTTTCCTTGATCGGATACAGAAAAGTAAAAAAAAATGAATCTATATAAGCCTGTTCCATTTCTTCCCTTTTTTTCCCATTTTACTTTTTAATTTCAAAAAAGAACAATGGATTCCCGCGATTTATTTATGCCAAAGTACATGATGTACTGTGGCATAGTTGCTGCTATTGGTGCCTTCTCAAATGGTTGGACAATTGGTTCAACAAATGTACCAGGACAAGTAACGCACGCTTGTCCTACTGGTGATTCTCATACCTATAACCCTTCCTTCCCTGATTGTTTACCCATGAGCACATCACTATGGTAAGGATAAATTATGTTAACCAGAACGAAAACTAAAATATACTGTAGGGGTTTTTCCGTATCATCGTTTTGTTTGGGTGGTCTCTTTGGCAGTTTAGTAGGTGGTGCTATTCAGACAAAATTGGGACGTAGAATGACCATTATTGTAAATAATATTGGCTTCATCACTGGTGGTATTCTCATCGGATGCTCTGTACATACAGCAATGTTTATCATCGGTCGTATTCTTTGTGGTATTTCCTGCGGTCTGGGCTCTCTTGTAATTCCAACATACCTTGGTGAAATTTCTACTGTTAAAGGTAGAGGCTTGATGGGCTCATTGAATCAGTAAAGTATTATCATCATGTTTGTTACGGTATAGCTCATCATTACTTGTTATAGATTCTTTGTCGTCACTGGTATCTTGCTATCTTCAATCATTGGTTTGCCTACTGCCAACGTTCCTTTCTGGAGACTCAATTACGCTATTGTTGCTATCCCCGCCATTTTCCAAATCTTTGCCATGTTTACCTGCGTCGAATCACCACGTTACCTTATTTCAATTGGCCGTGTAGAAGATGCTTTGATTGCACTTCAGAAGCTTCGTGGTACGGCGGATGTTACCGAAGAATTCTTTGATATTGTTGCTGGTCAACTTGGTAAAAAGAAAGCTGCTCGTATCCTCAAGGAAAACTCTCATGAAAAGAACAACCTCAAGAATATCAACATGGACGAAGGTTTTGATAACAATGACTCTGCTGACGAGAGCGGACAAAAGATTCCCAAAGATGTTGAAGCTGATGACGATGACGAAAGACGCCCACCTATGAGTTTGGTCGAAATTTTCAAAGACCCTGTCATTCGCAAGATTCTTGGTATTGTATTGTTCCACCATATGTATCAACAATTATCTGGTATGAATGCTGTCATGTACTATTCTACCTCTATCTTTGAATCTGCTGTTGACCATCAAAATGCTCAATACTTTGCTATCTATACTACCCTTGTTAACTTTGGTATGTCCATTGTTGCCATGTTCTTCGTTGACCGATCTGGCCGTCGTATGCTGTTGCTACTCGCTGAATTCGGTACTTTCC
Source organism: Rhizopus sp. PT2906 (assembly GCA_025529335.1). Classification (NCBI taxonomy): domain Eukaryota; kingdom Fungi; phylum Mucoromycota; class Mucoromycetes; order Mucorales; family Rhizopodaceae; genus Rhizopus; species Rhizopus sp. PT2906. The sequence continues at coordinate 35,548 of JAMYHX010000259.1, read as the reverse complement.
TCTTCTCTGTCCTTCTCGTTATTGGCTATAGATACAGTATTCCCAACTTGCTTGTTGCTTCTGTCTTTTGTTATGTTGCCAGTTTCGCCATCGGTATCGGTCCTGTTCCTTGGATGATTACTTCTGAATTGACTCCTATCTATGCTTCTTCCGCTGTTGGTTCTGTTTGTACAGCTATGAACTGGGCCATGAACTTTTTGATTGGTCAAGTATTCCCTGTTATTTTTGCTGCCATCGCTGGTTGGTCCTTCTTGATTTTTGCCGTCATTTGTGCCATTGCATTCATCTTTACCTTCTTCTGTTTGCCAGAGACCAAGGGAAGATCAATTGAAGAAATTGTTGCTAGTTTCCATCGCCACTAAAGTGATCATTGATTGTGCGTGTGTATATTTGCATTTCGTCAATTACTTTGTATTTTTTATCTTGTAAATAGCTTCTTACAGTTCATAAATTGTTCACAATACAGCAATAATAGACTAATAAAATTTGTCTTTACGGACAACGTATAGATGACAAGATGCTGTATCAAGCATGCGTTGGATGTATAGTGTTTATTGATAATAGATCTCAATGATAATGTCTTGGTTGGGATTATAATAATGAAATAGAGTGGCCAACTTTTTTTTTTTTTTTCATAAACCACTGTTGGTTGATACTAATATTTTCTTATGTGCATCTTTAATCACTCATTTCCCCTTGTTTCTATTAAAACCAATTCTTAAGCCATACGCATTATCTTGCAGTCGGCTACGACCTTGTATATTAAAACGCTTAAACATGTAGAGTTTTGATGACAACCTGCATTGAATAAAGTGAAGTGGGCTTTGTAAGGTTATGTAAAATTTACGGCAAAAATTTATTTCCGAATAAAATGGTTTGCCAAATACGGAAGTAAGAGACAAAACTAATTAGAAAACAGCGTCTTATTCATTTTATACTTACCGAGACATTAAGGAATGCACTGCCGTTATGGACAGCGCATTAAATCCAGGGAGCACCGTTAATCTTCTGAAGGTCTTTTGAAGGGGGGAGGACTTTCATTGTCGTATTTTGATTTGTAAACAAAGATACCATTTATATTTAATGAACTATTCGCATCGCAATTCCAAGATTCACACTTGAGGACAGAGTGCACTCTTCGCTTTGATCTAGTAGCTGAGATATTATTTAATTGTTTGGATTTCCACTTGTTACAGATCTGACTCTTTAAGTACTCGTCAATCGAAACAAATTCGGTCTCCCCCGTTGGATTGTTTGCATTTTCTTTTGATTTCTTCAGTAATTCATTTTGTAGGTGCAGCTCGTTTTCCTTTCATACTTAACAAACGAACCATTTCCAAACGCAATGATCTGTCTCCGTTTGAGAGGAGGAAGAGAGGTCAGCAGAAGGCAAAGGTACATGTTTGATTTTGCTTGAGTTTTGGTTTTTAGCGCAAACTGTATCTGTTTTGCTATACTTTTTGCTGTTGTCAAAGAGTCTTTAGCAATTTCTTGAGTTCCTTTTTGCTTGTTGATATATGTTTTGAACTTTAGCTTTTGAGACCTATGTCATATACAGCGTTATTAAAATATACACCATGTAAGAGAGCGACATACCATTTATCTTGACAGTAATAGTTATGGATCCTTTGATAGTTTTGTAGACTTGTAGAGGCAGCTAGTAAAAACGAGGTCAAGTGTGCAGTTTTTAAAGTAGGTAATTCACTAATATACTTAAATTCGTCTAAATGACACTCTTGATGTTCTTTTCGTCTTCTTATAGCAAGATTGTAACCACATAAATGATAGTACATAGATGGTTTCATAAAAGCAAAGTTTATTTATAATAGAGAGCGTAAAATTTAATAGTATTATTCGTAAAGATTTATATATTGAAAAGAATGGCATAATCATAAAGAATTCATAATTGTAGGCATAAGTTTGTTTGATGATCATATGATATGTAGCATAGGTGGGAATATTAGGGAAGTAATAACTCTGGATAAACAACATTGTTGGTTGCACTTGAGCTTTCTGGCAGAAGGACTGAGATGCTAGAAAGAGAAGTGACTCTTGAAAGAGCGACATAGAGCTGTCCATGCATAAATGGTGATTGTCTTAAGTCGACGCCCTCGTATTTTAATAATTGTTGAAGTATTGATCGGAACAACGGGAAATTATAAGAGAAGTAAAGTTCAATGAGTCTCTATATAACCTCTTTATTAAGATCAAGACGAGAGAGAGAGCTCAATATTGCAAACAGCGTCATTTTATATGAAAACAGAATTATTAAGGAACCGATTTAATTATGGCCAATGATAGTTGGGTATGTCGCGTTATATATGCTAATAACGTGTATTGTTGTCAGTATCTTTGTATTATTCCTTCTTAGAATATAGATTGATAGTAATCTCATACGACAAGAGCAAGTATTTATAGGGTAAATACGACAATTGCCCTTGTAATTTGTTAAATGCCATAGCAAAGCATAATTTTACAGGAAATTGCCTCTTTGTTAGCATAAATGGCATATCGCCTTCTTGTGATGAAAGAGTGAATCTTGAAATGGCTTCAATCGGAGCATCAGGTTTGTGCGCTAAGCGGGCACGGAGCAGATATTGACCAATATGCACCACGATTAACCTGGTTCCATTACAAAGCCCTCTTGCTGGATCAATATTTCTGAGAAGCATAGCCGCTGCACCGACCTTTAACTCCAGCTGTAAAGGAGGCAGACCGGAGGGATCAAGGCTTTGTAGGTACTCTGCAGGGATGGTGTGCAGACCATCAGCATTGTTGATGTCAGCAGTATCCGTAGAGAGAAAAACGGCTTTTTCGCCAGGCATTTTTTCTAACAGAATTTGGTTGATGTTTTCGACTGTATTATTCCTTGTTGTTAGGATTGTCTTTTTGCTAAAGACTCCGAAGTTCGTTGATACGCTGTCAGCAATGTCCTCATCACGATAAATTCTGACGACGGATTCGTTAAGCTGCCGAGTTTGGTATATGTAGGCTGGTAGAGAGAATATACCATATAATCTATGATTATAGGACATGGTGGAGATGAAGTTGGCAAAATCAAGGTCGTTTGGAGTAGAAGAATTCCCTAGACACATGTTCTGCGTAAGGCTCAAGAGCTGGAGCCTTGGCCAAAGAAATGATTGTCTGACAGAGGCACAGGTAGTATCAGCTCTGTTGCCCCTTCGGACCACAGGAGGAATTTGCGCAAAGTTGCCACCCACTGCATTGATGGAACCTTGATCGGAAACGCGTCCATATCAATGATGGCTGGGAGTTTCAGAGATGATGCTACAGCTGATGATGCTCTGCACATGGTATAGGTGGACATGTGATCAAATTTACTGCGAAACAGGTCAGAATCCATGGCTTCTGTCCTCGTAGTTGTACACAATGGGCACCCGTCGACCGACTTGAGCGAGCTTGATTTTATTTTGTTGACTTCGGTTGTCTGTTGCAATGGCATCGCTGGCTGCGAGGATGGTTTCCGTGAAGCTAAGAGTTTTGCGCTTCTTTCGTTGCACGGAAGCATCATCAATGACCAGAGAGGGTGGTGGTAAGAGCTGCGACAGTGCATCCAACTGTTCGTCATAATATTCCTCCATGTCTGATGGTGTGTCGTCTTTGTTTTTGTTTTCTTCATCTAAGGTGAATCTGACATTCTTTACCGTGAAATCCAAGGATAGATCATGCTGTTTTAAATGGTCTTTGAACCTCCGTGTCGATGTCAAGCATTTGTTGCAAGTTGGGCAAACAAACCCTTCGTTGACTCGTGATATTGGTATTCTTGTTGTATTTAGCACTGATATCGACTTATACAGTATTCAAAGAGCTTATCATAATTTGTACAGTATCTGTCCAAAATATATTGTATATAAAAGAGCCTTTAGACAGAGTGACATCACATTAATAATCTATGCTACAATGTGGTGTATATTGTTATCGCGTATTAATAATTTACATTTTACTTCACTTCTTATTCACCAAAAATAAAAAGATACACTTGGAAGTTATTGATTACTCATTGTCCGTTTCAAATCAACTATTCAAATAATTCCTCAATCTTGCTTTAAATCTTTTATTCGTCTGCCAGAGCTTAAAAGATTTACACTTATAAAATTGATTCAACTGTTAATTCTCCAACGAAAAGTATTTGAATTAACTTCAATAAAGTCGTAGTGCGTATCATTTCAAAGTGCTAGCCCAGTCTTTGATTAAATAAATTCGCTCTCGTAAATAATAATTTGCATCTGTTAAGCTATCATATTTCATTGGAATTTTGTTAAATCCTTCAACGAGATATCATAATTTCTTATAACTCTATAAACTTTAAATTGCAAAGGAGCCAAAGTTTATTTCATTTGTTATATCTCCTTTTAATTACTTCCATCCTTGATAAAAGTTGTGTCATTGAATGCTTGATTCTTAAAAGACACACATTGCTAAAAAGCTCTGCTATAAACTTTACATTGAAACAAACCAGAGTTTATTTAAATCGAGTTATCATTAACTAAAGTTGAAGCTATATTTACTTCGTATTATAAAAGTCACATAGTAAAGATATAAACCCAACTCAAACTCCTCTTACCTATTACAGAGTGATTAGAGTGAGACAAAACTAATAATAGTAAAAGAGGAAAAGAGCAATAAGTTAGTGGGACTGATGATATCTCTATTTACGATGAATAAACAATGCTATTTATACTTTTAACCTCTATAACCAATAACGATAATTGGATACTGTAAGCATACCTATAAGCATCCAGCTACAATGAGAATAGCTGGGAAGAGCCTAACTAATATTAACTACTGGTTCGACAATGGATGTCGAATAAAGAACCGTTGACCTGGAAGTTAGAGCACGGATGCTTAATTAAGCATTGTAAAGTGCAAGCTTGCATATGATAGGTCGTATATGGAAGAACTCCTAACCGATTAACGATTACCACAAACATTTATTGATAGTGTTGTGATGGCACAATATGTATCAGCTAATTGTCTTGTTCCCGTGCAGAAGGCTTTGCCTCTCCATATCCTACGCTTGTCGACCATTTTACACCACAGGATTTCGTAATGCAGGTGTCAGGCCTACTGCTGGATTAACGCATGGATTTGGTTTCCAATGTAGACTCATTTGTCCAACGTAGATCGGTATCATTGTTTGGATCGTCAACGAGCCCAGACACGAATGGTTCGATAAACCGCGAGCAAAGTTTGGTTTTGCCAAGATACTTCTCCATTGGCATAACTGATAGTTTCATGATCAATTATCTCGATGCCTTTGGCAAATTTGCAAATGTGTGGCTCCACTGGCAGTGACTTCACTGTGATATCCGCTTGCTCACGATTGATTCCCTTCGCTTGTAATTCATCGATAATGGCCAGCAAACTGTTGGCAGCCTCCAACGGCATTGAGTGTCGCTTGATGCTATACTTATCTTCGCATTCTTACAAGTCTTGGAATGAATGCCGAAACAGGGAAGCCATGTAATGGCCACTGACTAACAGCAAAAGTCCATTGTGCAGCGATAATATTGTATGAGATAAGCAGCAAAAACCTATGACGCTTCAATTTACTATTTACTACTGTCCAAAATTGTTCTATTGGCTTAACCTCAGGTGAGCAAATAGGAGGATACTCACATTTATATCTGCGATACTCAATATGCATATAATAAAAGATGTACATAATATTATTTAATTAGTGGAGTGTTGGTGCATTAACTGAAGTGTCTAATATCAATCATAATGCTTTGAGTGTTTGTTATCATCTATTTACCACATAGTTTACCAAACACTTAATGATATATACACAAGCGATACTTATCTTAGAAACACTGAACCACTGTAAAGTATCCATTTCCTTAAATGGAAATTGAAGTGCTGGGATTCAATAGAGAAGAGGGCAGCCAGCTCAGTGTGGGCTTGTAGAACAAATGCTTCAGTACAAGCATATGGTAGAGAATCTCTCTTTTCCATCGTCAACTGATTCGAAGGCAACATACGATGGTAAATATAAGATGAATAAGGGAATGGATGGATGGATGGATTGAAATGATCAAGAAAGAGCTACACAGATTTTTGAATTGGATGAAAATATAAACGGCTAGAGAAGCACTTTTTACACCGCACTCTCTACATTCAACATTCATATTACCAACACACACACATATATATATATACACTTTATATACAGGGAGTAAGAGAAACAAAGGAAAAGAGTAATAGAGTGTATGATACAATGCAGCAAAATATACAACAACAGACTCCCAACTTCTTGTTTCTGTGTGTGCATGCATCTTGCTTCATTTCATGACATGCCTTTCCCTTCATTTCTTTTGAATTTTAATTAGGGAAAAAAACTAATACATTCTTAGAGTGCTGAACAAAAGACTACCGCCAAAAATCCCATGCGTAACCTCAAGATTGAAAAGTTGGTTCTCAACATCTGTGTTGGTGAATCTGGTGACAGACTTACTCGTGCTGCCAAGGTTCTTGAACAATTGACTGGTCAAACTCCTGTCTACTCCAAGGCCCGTTACACTGTCCGTACTTTCTCTATTCGTCGTAACGAAAAGATTGCCGTTCACGTCACTGTTCGTGGTCCCAAGGCCGAGGAAATCCTTGAACGTGGTTTGAAGGTCAAGGAATACGAACTCAAGGCTCGTAACTTCTCCGACACTGGTAACTTCGGTTTCGGTATTGATGAACACATTGACTTGGGTATCAAGTACGATCCTTCCATTGGTATCTATGGTATGGACTACTACGTCGTCATGGGCCGTCCTGGCTACCGTGTCTCTCGTCGTAAGCACTGCAAGGCCAAGGTCGGTGTCACTCACCGTATCAAGAAGGTAAGGTTTATCTTTTATGTGAGATGTCTGTGTATTCATGTTGTTTTTCTACTATAGGAAGAAACTATTGAATGGTTCAAGAACCGTTTCGATGGTGTTGTTTCCAACAAGGACTAAACAAATTGCATTGTCTTTTTAAAACATGCCGAGATATGCGCATTAAATTGATAATAAAAATATAAAAAAGTTTGTTGTTAGACATGCTTTCTTTAAATTTAGAAAAAAAAAAATACAGAGTTCTTTGTTTGCAGCTTTCATATAAACACATTTTATTATTTAGGAGGAGCAGGAGGACGGAATCCTGGAGGAGGAGGTCCAGGAGGAGCGCCTGGTGGGGGAGGACGGAAGCCCATTGGTGGTGGGGCGCCAGGCATAGGTGGTCTAAATCCAGGTGGGGGAGGACGGAAGCCGGGTGGAGGTGGAGGCTACGAAGAAGGTGTCAATCATTTGCATAACGCTCTATTTCCTATCTCTTTCTCGTTGTTTTTCTCTATTAAACTTACCATTCCTTGACCAGGAGGTCCAGGAGGAACAGGTGGACGAGCATATGGTACTGGAGAGGCTTGATAGCCAGGTCTAGGTTGCATCATCTATTTAAATAGAGTCAATATACATCATACTCTTCTTAACATCGTCACTTACACCAGGAGCAGGACCGCCAACGCCGCGAACAGGACCAGCAAGACCAGGTACTGGACCAGCCATTGGTGGAGGAGCAGCAGGCATACCACGACCCATAGGCTAAAATAAGAAATGATGAGTAATGTCATCTTGAAGTTGTTCTTTTTTTTCTTACTCTTCCTATGCCTGTACCAGCCAAAAGACTGGTGCTTCTTGCTCTGACATCTTCAACAGATGGTGGAGGAGGACCGTCAACACTGATGCTAATGATAGTTTCACCTCTTAAAATCACTAAACCCAAAGTTCTCTTCATTTCCTGTTCTGTTGGATTGCTGCTGTTTTTGGCCTTGGACTTTATTTTTCTGAATTCTTCACAATCTGCTAAGACAAGGTTCATATGTTTGTCGAAGGCGAGCATTTGACCTGTGAGTACACGTGAATCCGACATAGTGACTCGAAGTCGGTAATTCACCAAGTTTGCCATTTTACTGCTACTTGTCTTTGTCTAATTGTTTTCTATTAATGAACGCGCGTTTCGGCTTATATTGAATCTCTCTCTTTTTTTACCATTTTTTAAATTGCTTGATTCCAAGAGAAAAGAATAAAAAAGTTGGAATCTGCAATGCTTATTTGCAATCAAATAAAAAAGAAAGACGCAGCTGGAAAGAGAAAGCGTGCGTTTTTTTCTTTTTCCTCTTGGAAAATTGTTCAAATTCAGCAATAAATCGACTGTGTGGCTTACGAATAGCTAAAGATCGTTTAAATCCCCGCTTACACGGTGATGACGCAGCAATGAAGTCGGCACGCACTTATTTTGCCCCCCTTTCTGAACTTTAAATTCTTCGTGATCATTAATTCTTTAACTTTTTCTTCTACTTATTCCCCTTTTATCAAAGTAAAATAATCATGTCTGAGAGCTTAGTTTTAGAACAATACACACCTTTTCCTAGAGAAATACTGTTGATATTGACTTTTGGAAAAATATCATTAAAAATTCACCTGCCCATCATGCAGTATTTTGGATTTATAAGAACAAGATGAATGGTGATATGTTTACTTTAAACGAAGAGGACCAGCCTATGCCAAAGTGCGCAACAAGAAAAAGCGTCATTTGGAAAATTAAGTATAGAGCTGAGACCTATAAGGGTCGTGCTGGTGTACAGACAGAAGATGAATCATCTAACAGCCGGCCAATCCAGAAACCAAGCAAGAGATCTATTGCTGATGCTATGTTACTGTCACCTGCTATTTCGTAACACCTAATCAAGTCACTATTAAGCTTCATAATGAGCATAGTCATCTTATTGGAAGCCTTGATGATATCTCGTTTTTGCCTTTATCGGATAATACGAAGGAAGCTACATTGCAAAAGCTACGCGAGACATTCCATTACAGGAAGTGTTTGCCCAGTCGCCTTTTTCTTTACTAATGCTCACTCAATGATTTCAATCGCACGCTTTCTAAGAATTATCAAGAATCTTGGGCCTGATCAACAGCTTGCTTAAAGAAAATAGCAATTGGCGCTTTCGCTGCTGAACATGCAGCCATTACAGGAATCTTTGGTTCTGCCGTCAGTATACGATGGTGCCTTTTCCATGTCAGCAGAGCCTGGATGAATCAAATACGTAAGAAAGTCAAGTTAGGAAGCGCCTCTGCGAACAATGCTGTTCATAAAAGCATGATAGCAGCTCTTAAGAGTTTGATGTGGGAAAGCTCAACCCAAATGTTCACTCAGAAGTCGTTACATTTCCAACAGGAGTTTTCAGTGCATACGGATTTCATGGCTCATTTTATCCAAAAGTACCTTATTGATGACAAGCTCATGCGTTGGTCTGCTATCTATCAGCCATAAATATTCACCAATATGGAAACAAACAACTATATTAAGAGCTGGTATAACCAATTGAAGACAAATTATTTACAAAGAAAAAGAAACAGAAGGCTGGATCGATTAATCTTTATTTTGGTTAATGATGTTCACACAAATTTTATGCACAATACCGCAAGGATGGCCGCTAATATCGGACGTATGATCTCAAAGGCTAGAGAGACAAGAAAGAGAATGATTGCAACAGAAGAGATCAATGAGCTATCATTAGCATATATGGTACAGAAAGCGTATATCGATAAAGAAGTTTGCTATAATTTCAAGTCTTTCACAACAGAAGTTGTATATGATATATCAACTGAACAAGGAATGATGACTACATGCAACTGTATAGACTTTCAACGAAATAGGCGTGGTTGTAAGCATATGTATTTGGTTTATCGCTTCGATAAAAGTTGTGTGGTTTACAGCCAAGGTAGGTTGTCACAATAGTAATAAGAGAAAAGCTACAGCGCACTTACGACATTATCTAGGAATTGACTCTAGCTTGAGGTTTCATACGATGAGTGATACAACACTTATCCAGAATACTGTGGAGAATAATCATATCGAAGCAATTACTGAAAGTTCTGATGTGCTTCAATCAGAAGTACCATTTTAGGGTAGAAGTAGAGCAGATGAGTTGCTGACAGGCGTCACGAATGTATGCAGACAAGCTTTAGAAAGTCGTTTACATTTAACTTTTGAAAATAACGACAGACTGTTACAAATATATAATGAACTAAGACGGTTATTGTCGGCTAATGAAGAGATGCAACTTCCACCAAATATAAATATTCAAACACATAGAAGATAAAGCATTAAATAAACAAAACTCATTTCTTATTTCCCGGCCAAAATAAGTAAATCGAATATCATTTTTACGACGTGCGCCTAACATTAGTCACCAACATCGTAATCACTCAGAGCGACATACAGCTTTCTTTCTGAAAGAGAGAGAGAGTTGATAATTTGGACAAAACGTTCTGATGCGCTTAATATGAATTTCTATAATACTTTATACAAAAATCATACTGACAGCATCCAAATTTTGCTTTATAAAACTCAAACGCACCTTATTGGAATAAACAATCTACTTTGCCTTTTCCTTCCAATGGGCAGCAACAAGCAAAAGAGATTTACAGATAGAGGATTTAACACAATAGATCAACTAAGGATCACCAACAGTCACTAGTAGTTACAAAGTACATTATATATGTATATACTTTATTGTTTTACCTTTTCAGGCGCATTAACATTTGCTTGTTTGCTCCAATGATTATTCAATTGATATTATATGACTAATTTCTTTAACAAATATAGACGCCGTCACGTAAAGGTAGAGCCAAGAAACTCCCATTTCTGTAATCTCATCAGAGAGTTACTGTAAGTCTATTTACAACCACTTTATCTCTCGCACTTTGTGCATGAGGCCTTTAAGAGCTCACGTTGAGACTTTAGGTAGACGATGTTCCCATTACGCGCTTTGCCGATGAATTTACATATGCGTGAAGCAAACAAACAAGGATAAAATCAAAGGTGAATTTCATAATGGTCTTATTGAAAAGAAATAATAATAAAAATTAGCTACTGATAAAAGCTGAGCAATGTTAGGCACATTACAAGAATATATACAGGTTCTTGGTCGAAATTGAACTTGAATATTGTATGTGCTGTTGTTGTCTTGGCATCAATCTGATATCTGTGCTCTTCATTGGTGCTTTTTTTTTCAATCTTCATTTCAGCACTTTCCCAAATGAGATATTTGTGTACGGTGGCTCCTGCTGAGAGAACACAATGTATCTCATCTTTGAATAGCTCTATAATAGAAAATATGGCACTCTTTGAATTGGTTGTCTATAGATTTATTGATATTAATACTAAATATTCAATGTAGAGTAATTTGATTTGAAAAAGAAAAACATAAACAAAAAAGAGTGCGTTCTGTGCGTATGCAGTTAACATTGAGCATCTCTTCCCTTTTTGGTATATGTTCGTTTGTGCACAGGAAATTCACATTCACAATAAGCTCGGAGGCTGAAAGGTAAAATGGAACACAATAATCAAAAACATATTGATACAACCTGCCATTAGAATGAGTCCCTCTCTGGTCAGCACAATGTGATCACAGAGGCCAATAGACTGTTGTCATAGGTACGGCTTCTTCTCCATTAAGGCTAGTATTCACCATGTACAACTTCACATTCCGGAAAAAGTGTAGTACAAACTTGCTTTAATTTATACTCAAACACTCTAAGTGATCCTCAGGGTCGCACATTACTGTAAAAAATTCTTTTTTTCTTTCCATTTTCTTTTCTTGAAAGAAGGGGGAAAAAGTTGAATAGACACATTATGACACATTTAAGGTAAATCGATTCAATAGAAAATATATCAGAGGACTTATGATTATTAGTGATTTTTCTTATCTACGTATGTGTCTTGTTTAGTTACCATAACAAAAAAATAACACATCATAAACAATAGAAAGAGTTGCATTAGAGATATACATGCTTGCATTTCTTGCGTCGAGAGTGTGGGCAACAGATCGATTTAGATGCTTACATCCAAAGAAGATCATTCATGGAGAACTTCGAAGTGTTATCACAGTCATATATTTTCTAGTAGCGTTGATGCAGATGACGTGGGGTATAATTAAACATTATCCACACAAGAGAGAGAATGTCACTAATGCGCTCAATTAAAAAGATGTAATATCAACGTGGATAAAATACTCTGAAAAGTTTGTCCAAATCCCAAACACAACCATGATTATATCAAAACCATTTGACTATTGGACACCACAACATCAATATATCGCTATGGTAAACAAACCAATGTGTAATACTCATTTGTATACTTATTTTATCTAGTCAATTGACTACCTTGAATGCGTTACTTTATCTATGCAAACTGGCATCTTTTTCCTCCTTCAATGTTTTTGGCATTATTTGTCAACGAATGTGGCCAAGAAATCGTTCATGGGCTCCTGGGAATTTAGGTTCTACATCTTTTGGTAAGTTGCACATAAACTTTATACATTAAGCCGAATGTGGTTCGAGCTAAAAGAATGATGACTATCAGGGCGCTTGGAAGCGTGGCTGTGTTTCCCATCTTACAATGGACCTACAGAGATGATGTTATTAAAAGGGAAGCAATTCCTCAACTAGCCTATAGTACTGAAAGTAGGTAGCTGAACAATAATATCATTCGAGCAATCCTAAGATCAAATAATGTAGTACTTATCGCGGCTCTATTGGGTATTCGATCACATTTTCGATTTAATAGAATTATAAACATTGCCCGTAACATGAAGACTGGGAGCACAGCTGTGACAGAAAAGATGGCATACTTCAAAGACATGAATCTCTTCATAACCGCCGTACTTTTCCTTTATGCCTTCAGTTTAGGTACTCTCTGCGTGGATGGATTGACAAAAGGGATGGTCATCAATTCCAATAAATTTTCTGCAGACCTTTTGATTTCAATCGTTGATACATGCTCTATACTGATATGGATTGTGGGAGTAAGGACTACTGTTGTTTATGTAGTATACATCTAAGCTATTTAATAGATTTGCATTTTCCATCCTCGTCGTTCTACAGAAGAAGCAGATATCAGCGCTCTTTCAAAAAGCGGTATTAGTCAAGATGTCGAAACAAATAATGGAAACAGGTTTGGTGCGTCATTCGATAATACAAATAATAACAGAAGTACAAGTTCAAGACTAAGTCAACGTATCACACATTTCATAGAAAATAGAAACAGTGGTCGTCTTCAAGCATCTCGTGGGTTTATCAGACCCATGTCCCCTGTTGAAGTTGATTATCCTACGACCACAACCATGGCAGCCACATTGACAGAAGGTAACACTGGCTTTTCTGTGCTAGATCCTAACAGCAAACGATACAACATTCAGCCATCAAGGACTTCGTTTGAATCATCCAAACAAGATTTCCCAATGCATACTATGAGCGGTGCAGCTGCTGCTGCTGCAAATCGGGATTTTAGATTTGATCCTATTACTGAAAAAGATAGTGACGATTATGATTATATGGTTACTCCTCAGGACTGGCCAAGACAACCAATGCCCCATAGACAAGGGTAGAAATATATTGTATCAAATTTTTGTCACTTTATAAAATACTCGTAATAATATAATAATAAACTACTTCGAATTGCCCCACTTTTTTTTTTTTTTTAATAAGGTGGATATCCATTGTTGGAATGTTGTGGAGGGTATCCGCCCATGTTTTGATGTTGAGGAGGGTAAGGACGAGGAGGGTAATTTCCTGGATTAGGTGAATAAAAGCTTCCTTGATGAGCAGCAAATGGTGTTCCCAATGGATCGGCTTGCTGAGGAGGATAGCCGCCACCGTGAGGGAATTGTTGGGGCTCAGGAAACATGTGGAATTGGTTGTTGGAAGGCGGATAGGGTGGATAAGGGCTGTTTGTCTGTGGAGGATAGCTATTTCTGTTATTATTGTTGCTGTTGTTTGGATAAGGTGGATAGCCTCCATGATTAGAAGGTGGGTAACCTGTAATAGAATTATTATTTGATGATACACCATTATTCATATACTTGCCATAATTAGAGTGAGAAGACGCGCCTGAACTGATAGTGGCAGAGGGGTTGTAAGGTGAAGACAAGAGAGGAGCATGTCCAGCCCCAGGAGCCAAATGATTGTTTGGGTTGGGTGTGCCGGTAGGTGGGGAAGTAGGCCTATTGATATGGCTGACGCTTTGAGGACCAGCGTATGATGCAGGTCTGCCAGATGGAAGCTGAGATCCCGATGACATAGAAGACGTTGGTGCAGGTGGAGGATAAGCACCAGTATAGGGAGATGGCTGTACAGGTGGGTGTGTTGGTGGATATTGACCAAGGTGGCTCGTAGGCGTTGAATGTGATTCAGCAGGAGCAGGTGGAAGTGGTCTAGCATTGGATGGCTGTGCTGGGTGGTAGGGGTAATGCTGTGCTGGATGACCAGCGTTGGGTACGGGAGGAGCGTATCCTCCGTGTTGCTTGGGCCGCATTCCATAACGCGTGGGCTGTCTTTTTGGTGGTGGAGCCTAGAGGATAAAAGATGAGCTTCAAGTCAGGTACAGTTTTTCCTATCTTACCGCAGAATAAAATGTCATTTCTAAATAAATTTCACCTGCAGGTCGGCCTTTGTACTGTAAAGGAAACCAGCCTAAATATACGTCAATTACTATTCTTCTTTTTCTTTATATTCCGTTACCATCGTGCTCTCCTTCTTCTAGCACTTTGGATATATCCAAATCACACTCGGAAATTAATTCCTCTCTTTTTGAATCTTCATCATAGATTTGAACAACCATCTTGTTCTTCTTTTCAGGAATAGGCATGTTGACCTTTATATTGTATTTACATCATTACTACCCATTCACATAGCCTTTGTGTAATACGATATACCTGATCATCCCAAAGAGGATGCTGGCCCCCTCTATAGTCAGTCTTTGTCTTTCTTACATTTTCGCCCAAGCGAAATACGACAAAGGGATCTTGTTTACCGACAATCTATTATACATAAAAAAAAAGAGAGATGAGCTCAACCTTTTATTTGCCAAGAGTTGCATCTGTGTACTTCGCGATTGGGTAGATCTCGCTAATTGCTTAGTGAGTTCGTCTATTTTATAAAAGGTAATATTAAAGTATCTTACTGCTTTATAAGCAACAATGGCTAATTCGCCAATTATCCTTGGCTTTGACATTCAATAGAAGGAGTATGAGTCAAAAGAGAAGAAGAGGAAAATTAAAATTTAAAAATCATTTTTAATGTGATACAACAGTGAGGCTGAAAGCTCTATTCAAGTCTAGGTTTTTGTTTGCGTGATGATACAATACAAAGACCATAAAGGGCACGTGATGTCTTTATACATAGTTGTTTGTCCAGGATAGATCGAAGCGAAAAGAGGTATCTAGTCTTAAAAGAAATGATAAAAGCGTAGTTCAGGCAAGATGCGAATGAACAATGAAGATTATGAATTCAGATATGAAATTTCTTAGAAACTGTCTTATATCCTGCAATATTCAAATAATTATAAGGTTTTGAAGTATGAAGGTTATGAGCAAAGTCATTTGGCTTTTATTTATAAGGTCTAGACTTGAAGGGCTATTTAACGTCCCTTTCCTTTCAAACATTTTGATACTATTACTATAGGGCAAGTTTTCAAAAATAATCACCTCTATATTCTGGTTTGTCCTATTAGGAGTAGTTAACAATTGCTTTTAATAAACCCTATTTTTCAAACTTTCTCTAAGAATATCTTCAAATCGCTCTGATCTGTTGTTAGACAAGCATAATCTAACACTACAGGGCACATATTTGTTTGTAGCGATATGTAACATTGCTAAAAAAATCCTTGATATACACAAATCAAGAAATGACATTAACGTCCTTACATTGTGTATTTCCATTTACGTCTAAGCTTTCAAGTAGTTCTTCGTTTCCTCTGTGTCTCTTTTCCGAGAAAGGATCATTTGCATTTGAACGAACGGAAACGAAAACCTTATTTAATAAAGATCGTGCTCTTTCAATCCTTGGCACATGAGCTGGATTAAATGGAACCTGTTTTCGTCATCAATGTCATCTTGTCGATGAACAGATGGCTTTAGCTCTGGAACATAAAAGGACAAGTAGATGGAATAAATGATTTATGAACAGAGAAAAGAAATAGATCCGTGGCAAAAAGGAAATTGATATTCAAATACAAAAATAAATGTTGTCAACCAATTGCATATTAGATATAATGCATCTTCAGTTACTACAGAATATAAATGTTATGAATCAGTGCTGTGGGTTTAAGAGAAGCATATGTTAATATTTAAGATGACTCTGGCTTGTGCACGAAATATATTTTGATTATATTATGTCAAAAGGTGTATAATCTTCTTCAATATAAACATAGAAATACGATATATCTCTCTGAGTGTCCAAAAGTTCACAAATCAAAGCTTATCTGTTCTCATGGTCCTTGCTCTGACTCGCTTGTCCCGCCCTTTTTGCTTTCTGGTGTGTCTTTGAAGTCCCTCCCCCAATTGCCTCTTCTCATGCTCTAGATTCTCTGTATCCTTTAAATTACTCTGGGAATTTATCGTTACCTTCTCCAAGATGCACCTCGGCAAAAGTCTCGGTGGGAAGTAAAGCTAGTATTAGAATATATGTTCCAATACTAGCACACTTTCCCCCTTTTTTTTTCTACATATTTTCGTTTTTGACATAATATCATCTACTTTATTGATGACAATAATACTTTACATACAAAATCATTTTATAAAATCAACGTCAATAATTGATAAAAATACAGTAGAATGGCCTGCCATAGTACTTTCATATAATATTCTTTTATTAAAGGTAATAAATTCAACTTTAGATAGAGAAGTTATCATAAGGAACACTTGTAAAAAATAAAGGATGAAACACGAAGCAATGGGTATTTGTTTAACAATAAAAATAGTCCTTATGCAGAATAAATGAACCAAT
Organism: Rhizopus sp. PT2906; assembly: GCA_025529335.1. Lineage (NCBI taxonomy): Eukaryota > Fungi > Mucoromycota > Mucoromycetes > Mucorales > Rhizopodaceae > Rhizopus > Rhizopus sp. PT2906. The sequence goes on along the minus strand of JAMYHX010000259.1, from coordinate 18,707 downwards.
CAGATTAATTTTACACTAAAGTAGGAGGCAGAAAGACAGGCAGAGACAGAAGTGATAGAGTAAAGAAAATGTTTATGCTATTCCCCCCTTTCTGCTCTTTTTGCTTTTCTTCCCCCCTTTTTTTCATTTTTCTTTCTTTTTCTTTTTTTATCTACTTCAACAACAATTATATCATCACTCAATGACGGATAGTAGCAATAATCAAAGAAGTAAACAACTATCACTTATTCACCATGGACTAAGTACCATTAAAGCTATACATCAGCTGGATAATCAACCACAAGAAAATTATGATCAAAGGGATAAAGACGTACCACACCAAAGAGATCCTTCAGTATCTTCAACATTTACAGACAATATCAGTGTTTTATCTACCTTTGAGGATCTAAGAGGTTTGCTCATTATCAGTATGAATCAAACAGTCTTTAATTAATTGGGTAGGCCATAAGCAAAGGCGCAGGTCGTCCCTTTCAGACTATAAAGAGTCTGTCCCAGTATTAAATAAAGCCCAATTCGATTCAACTAAAGAACAGCACTTTCATGTTTATCCTTCTTTATTTTTAAACGCCCCAGATGATGCTAAACATGGTAACACTGATAAGAATGACGAAAATCTAGGTCACTATAGCAAGTTTTTTGGTTGCACATCAGTTCCCATAGAAACAGATTGTGAATTGGATGACTATTTTACCCGTAAAGATCATTCTTTTATTAAATTTACCCTTTTTTCCCTGTTTCTTACAAAATAAATTAATACCTTTTTTTTCATTCTATAGTTTGTCAAAGTGCGCCTTCCACCAGTTACTTTTCGTCAAACTATCAACACCGCCATCATTTTATGGATCAAGTGGACATATCTCGGTTAACCAAGGTACAAAGATGGTCTATCCCATTTGAACCAGAATGGTGTGATTGGAGAAAAGATCAAACTATTTTTCATGCAGATAACGACACTTGTTATACAACCTATACTTTCCCTGCCGAAGAAGATTCACTGAAAGAACAGCAGCAACAGCAACAGGAATCCCTTAGAGCACCTTCTTACAGCTCTTCGTCCTTTGCTAGCCACTCAATCAAGCACAATTCCAATTTTACTGAAACCTTTCTGGATAAACGAAAAAGTGTAAATGCCGCAAATATTTACCCAGGCAATGCTACAAAATTTAAACTTCAGTCAGCAAAACAAGCATGCAGCTTGGAGCTGCGAAGAATCATTGATGGCTTGAATGAGTATGTCGAACATGATCTGATGACTATCAAACAAGACATCATTGACGAACGTATCACGCTGTCAAGTGATACGAATCAAACTGTAGCACCTTCTGAAGACATTTATCATCCCACGCCCTTCATAGTAACCTTGCAGGACCTCATTGGTTATGCACAGTATGCCTTGGACACAGACCTAGACGTATTTTTGGAAAACAGACATCTCTGTGCCGAGCTTGTTTCCAAGATACAAGCAATTGGAAAACAGTGGGAAGTCAATAAAGATTGGCCGTGCAGAGAATGGCATGTCAGACTACTACTGTCTATTGCTGCACTCAATCGTGTGATCGAGTGGTGGCAGGCTGAACAAGGGCTGAGCACGAGCCCTCTGTTGAAGCCTGTGTCAACTCAGGAGGACGTTATACAATGTCAACTTCAGGAAGAAGCCAAAGTAGGACAAAGTAGTACAATTGTCATGGAACTGTCACTCTCCTCACCTACTGTTCAGTACCTTAGTCAAGTATGGCATGATGTAATAGGGTAATCTTTGTGCAGTTAAGGTGCTAAAAATAGTAACTAACCCCCTTTTTTCAAGCACTGAAGCTCAATCTATGATTGGCTTAAACATATCGCAGCTGTTACTGGCAGAAGATAGGAATGTATTTACAATAGCCACGAATGAAATGCTGACCGATAACACAAAAACTGCCGAAGTGACATTTCGTGTGATTACAAGTGACAACAAGAAACCTATTCAAATGGAAGGCAAGGGGATGCTCATGCGTAATCGAGTTACAGGAGAAGCGAGCCATACGATGTGGGTCATCAAACCAAAAGAGCCGTCGCTCCATTTACCCACTGAAAAAGAGGACTCTTTATTACCGGCCAAAATGAAAAGGGGAGTTTTTTTATCCTCTTCCTCTTTATCAGGCCAGCGCTCTTGTTTTGAATCGTTAATGAATCTTCCACCTGAATTGTGTCGTATTTGTGAAAAATGGGTCGTCGCTGCCTTTTTCGAGCAGCATTCAGAGCTCTGTGTAGAAATTCACCGAGCCGAGATGGACGTAGTACATTGTGACGATAGCTTAGCGGAGCTTCGACAGTACGTCCAGAGCCTACGCGATGTCACTGTGAATGAGCTTCACGATCTGGAAAATCAAACTGTCATCTCTATAGACAATTCTCTAAACGAAATCATGTTTGATGATCTCGGTCATATTGATCAAAAGAAGGCTGAAATTGAGAAATATGAATCACTATTGGACATAATGAACGTTGCCATCTCTTTAAAAACTCCTTCGGATCAATCAGATGAAGAGCTCTTTGTTATCAAATCAAAAACAATTGAAATTCTCTACTGGACACCTCCTCTGACAGATGATTCAGACATACAGTCCCTTATAGCCGATATACAATCCATCATTCAAGCCAAGGTAGATGCTGTCAATCGCATGCAGGATCGCTTAGACTACAATGAGCGTATAAAAAAGAACTTTCAGCAACAGGTCATACACAATGAGAACTGGTCTGAATTTGTGGCTCAAGAAAACGAAACTGTTCACTATACCACAAAAGAATCAACGGATAAATGTCCCGTCAAGAAGTCATGTTCAGCCGCTGAGCCTCTCACTGCAACTGGCGAGAAACCAAAAGAAGGCGGACAAAATTTAAAAAAGAGTATCTTCAAGAAAATCAGAGAATGGAAATCAAAAGGCAAACGTGGCAAAGTTGCTCCAAAATCACCCAATATCTCTCAAGACAATACTATTCGCTCAATGGATCTAATCGCGACTGAATTTATTGGCACGCCTCTGGCCTCACCCAAGTCCTTTAGCGATCAACAGATGTCGAGAAAGGGCAGTTTACCTCATAGAATTCAACAGCAGGAAGCAGGAAAATCACCGTGCTCTCCTTTACCCGCCCCTATCGCCGGAAGTAGATCTACACCTCCTAGCATTAAGGATTATGAGATAATCAAGCCAATCAGCAAAGGTGCCTTTGGTTCTGTCTTTCTGGCCAAAAAGAGAATTACCGGAGATTATTATGCAATTAAATTCCTCAAGAAGTCGGATATGATTGCAAAGAATCAAGTAACCAACGTCAAGGCCGAAAGAATGATCATGATAGCACAGACAGACAGTCCATATGTGGCTAAGCTATACTATACTTTTCAGTCAAAAGATTACCTGTACCTGGTCATGGAGTATTTAAATGGCGGTGATTGTTCTTCACTGATCAAAGTCATGGGCAGCTTACCCTATGATTGGGCTCGCAACTATTTAGCCGAAGTTACTTTGGGACTTTCTTATTTACATAGTAAAAACATCATTCACAGGTAGATATTACTAAAGAAACCCCTTTTATATATATTGATGGTTTCTTTTAGGGACCTAAAGCCGGATAATTTACTCATTGATCAAAATGGACATTTAAAGTTGACTGACTTTGGTTTGTCCCGTGTTGGTTTCTTGGACCGTCGAGTTAGAGACGAACTTCATAATGGTCCTTTGACCTTTTGCTCGCCTTCACAGTCTCATTGTGGGACTCCTCCTAGATCACCTTCAGTTTCGTCCGCTTCTCCTTCTGGCGCATTTTACAAGAACACATACTTTAACTTTTTATTTGATCAAGACCGGCACCGACGTGGGTCACTTGCCAGTTCAACATCAGGAGGAGAACCCAGCAGCTTGACATCTATCAGTCCGTTCCTGCAAGACGCCTCTAGCAATATCAGTGATGATGGGTTCGGTGTAAAGCTTCATCGACAGCGAACTAATTCGGGCTTACTTTCCGGACGAACAACACCTGGGATTTTTCCTATAGATGGAGAAAAGCAGGAAGGCATGGTTGGCACACCTGATTATTTGGCACCAGAAAGCATTTTGGGCACGAGCCAGGACTCCATGGTCGATTGGTGGGCTCTTGGCGTGATTTGTTATGAATTTCTGTTTGGATACCCACCTTTCCATGCAGAGACACCCGACAAGGTATTTGAAAACATTTTATCAGGCGCCATTGATTGGCACGAAGACGAGATTAGCATTCCCCCTGAAGCACGCGATTTTATCGAACGACTGCTCACACCAGATCCTAACCAGCGACTTGGCCGAAATGGCGCAGATGAAGTACGCAATCATCCGTTTTTCAAGGGACTCGATTGGGACAATTTGCTATCAGAAGTACCTTCATTCATACCACAACCTCTAAGCGAAGAAGATACGGATTATTTTGATTTAAGAGGAGCTTCGATGCTCATGCCTGAGGACGTCGAGCATCTTGTGTTGGAAGAGGTGAAACGAGCGAAAGCTATTATTGTAGAGCAGAATCCGGAAAAGACTAGCTTGATTAACCAGCAGGAAGACGATGAAGGACGCCCGCATATTACAAATGATGCTGATTTCGGAACATTCGTTTACAAGAACTTACCGCTTTTAGAGAAAGCAAACGAAGAAGCAATTAAAAAGATTAGAAGCGAAAGTGTCGCGGCAGCAGCTACAGACAATTTGAAACTGCCACTAGATGTAAAGAGACATTCAATTATAGACGCTCTTGAATCACAAAACATATCGATCTCTTTACCCAACACCCCACCACTCACAATGTCACCCTCTATCTCTTCAAGGCCCTCCATATCACTACGTCGATCAGCAGATGTATCTAATCCACAACTAGAAAAAGTAAAAAAGACATCTGTAGAAGATCACGGCTTTACTCTAAAGCGAACACGATCCGTCTCGTTTTCTAACAGGACATTTGAACATCAACCGCATGATGAACCTCCAGATCATGGAAGTAGCATGGTATCTTTATTGCCTACATCAATGCATCCTCTTGATTGTAGTCATGATACAGATTTTAAAGAAACCAGGTCATTCGACTGCCTAATCGCGGATGATAATCCAATAAGTTGCAAAATACTAGAGACCATACTCAAATCTCTGCACTGTCGGTGTGTTGTTGCTCGGAACGGCGCAGAGGCAATTCGATATGCTATGGGCGACAAGGTGATATTTGATTTTATCTTTATGGATATACGGATGCCAATAAGTAAGTAGGAAAAAGGATAAACTACAGACAATAGCTCACACTTTATTTCTAGTCGATGGTGAAGCTTCAGCGCGAATGATCAAATCTACCAATAACATCAATCGAAGCACACCCATTATTGCATTCACGGCTTATGAACGAACATTTCATTTGACAAAAATATTTGACGACGTCCTTAGTAAACCAGTGACGAGAGAATCTATCATACGGTGTATCAAACAATTCAATGATCTGCCATTTACTAATAATACCAACCATCAAATCGGCATGCACTGGTCTTATTCATCACCCACCCTAGAGACACCGCCCTTCATCCATACACCGCAGGAAATATTATCACCGCCTGTTGTAAAAGAAAAGAATCATATACCACATCCTATTTTGACTTCACAGCTTATATCAGCGCATGAAGCCAAACAAAAAGACGCATAGAGACATTTTATTTAATATTTTATAGAAATTAAAGGCACACTTGATGAGTCAATCTCGTTCATCTTATTTATTCTCAGCCTTTATCATTTATCAAACAACATCGGCCTTATTTCCTTCCAACCGTACAACTTGTTCATGTACTGTGAGCATGTTGAACCTAAAGTTGTATCTTTTTCTAATTAATGACTTTAATTGTTAGTTTATTATGAATGTGATCGACAGGCTGTGTGTCCCCTTATCTGTGCTGACACGTCACGTGCGCATGAAGCAGGCATTCGAAATGACTCATTTTATCCAAACCGGGTAAATCTTTAAAAAGAAAGACAGCTCTAGCTTTTTCCCTTTTCCCTCTTTATATATATATATATATATATATATATACGCAACATGACCTTAAAGTTAAAACCTACACTTGAACAAGTTCAGGAACTTGTAGCAAACGATGCTGGCAACACGATTCCTATTTACGCCGAATTAGAAGCAGACTTGTTGACACCCGTATCTGCCTATCTCAAAGTAGCCGATCGCTGCGATTATTCATTTCTGTTTGAATCTGTAGAAGGAGGAGAGAACATCAGCAGATACTCTTTTATTGGCTCTGGTATAGAATACACACAAAGCAAACAAGAACGCAACATGTTGCTTATAATCCCTCAATAGATCCTTATAAACTTATCAAAGTGGGTGCTAATGAAGCCTGTCAAGGCGATCCCTTGATTCCTATCGAAAAAGAATTATCTAGCATTCGATATGTCAAGATACCCGGCCTTCCTAGCTTTACTGGTATGTATATATATATATATACATGTGTATATTGAACATCAGTTACTGATCGCTCCCCCCCCCGATATTAGGTGGCGCTGTTGGCTACGTTGGCTTTGACTGTTTTCAATATTTTGAACCAAGCATCAAGGGCGACTTGGCCGATCCGCTCGGCATCCCGGACGCTATCTTCATGATGTGCGATACACTTGTCATTTTTGATCGTGTACGTCATGTGGTCAATGTTGTATCTCATTTTAGAAGCGACGTCAAAGATCCCAAAGAAGTGGAAAGAGAATACAGAAAGGCGGCTGAAGAGATCGAGACAACGCTGACACTACTTCACGACGATCATATACCCTCCGTAGCCCAAGGTCCGATTACGACCCTCGGTCAGCAAGCTATTTCAAATGTGGGCAAGGAAGGATACATGGGATTTGTTAGCTCGCTGAAACATCATATTAAAGAAGGCGATATCTTTCAAGCAGTGCCCTCTCAGCGACTCGCACGTCCTACAGATTTGCATCCGTTCAATGTGTATCGTCACTTGAGATCATTAAACCCTTCACCCTATATGTTTTACATGAACCTTAAGGAATTCACTCTTGTAGGTGCTTCACCCGAGATGCTGACTAAGGTCCAGGATCGTATTGCCTTCACTCATCCTATTGCCGGCACACGAAAGCGAGGAAAGACCCCAGAAGAGGATAAATCCTTGGCAGAAGATCTCTTGAAGGATCCCAAGGAAATTGCTGAGCATGTCATGTTGGTCGATCTCGGACGTAACGATATCAATCGTATCTGTAAGCCAGAGACAGTCAAGGTCGATAAGCTGATGCAAATCGAGTATTATTCACATGTCATGCATATTGTCTCAAATGTATCGGGCGAGCTTCGAGAGGACAAAACACCCTTTGATGCGTTCCGTGCCATCTTCCCTGCCGGTACTGTGTCGGGTGCCCCCAAGATTAGAGCCGTGGAGTTAATTCGAGGATTAGAAAAGGAAAAGAGAGGCGTTTATGCTGGTTCAGTGGGCCACTTTGATTACTCTGGAGGTATGGACACATGTATAGCTATTCGTACCATGCTCTTCAAGGATGGTGTTGCTTACTTACAAGGTAATGTATATACTTTTATATATATATATATGCTTCATGGGTTATGGCTTGTTAAACATGTGTAACATAGCTGGAGGAGGTATCGTATATGACTCAGTGGAAGAAGATGAATATCAAGAAACAATGAACAAGATGGGATCCAATCTCGCAACTATTGAGCAATGTGAACAAAAGATTTTTGAACAGCAACAAAAGTGATTTTATTAATAAAGCATGAATCTCTAAACTGTTCGTGAAGTAGTCAAAGAGGGTCGAGACGAATGACCCGATGCAGGGGTTGAAGCAGGAAGAGGAGGCGTATTATCAGGCACTGCCGGTTGTTGCTGTTTGATGTGGAATAGTTTAATTTGAGTGCCAGTCCATGGGCCATAGTTGGATACAGAGGATATGTAGGTATGCCCCCAGAGCATGCTTTGGAACCAGATCATGAGTGTATCCGTCCATTGGAATTTTCTGACTGTCACTGGGTGTGCAGGTGTACGTAGTGGAATATCTGATAAGGAAAGATTACTTATATATTCAACAAGCTGATCACTTGTCAGCCCAGGCTTATCTAATTGGAGTTTCAAATAGTCTATTAAAGAAAGGATTGTATCTAAAGGAAGTTGAGAATGCCAGCTATTGACCTGTACATAACCTTTTGTTAACAATATTCCTGGGGTATTTAATTCCTTTCCTTACCCAATCTTGTGTGGGGATAAATCCATTCCTTATCCCGGGAAATAATACATTGTTTGACTGAAGTTGACTTGAGCTACTCGAATGTCGTGTTAAGGTAGAGCCTTCGGGAAGCTTTCCTTTTGCTTTCTCTGACAGCCCGGCTTCATCATCTGTTGCATGTTTACGGGCAATATTAGATGACCTTTCTGACAATGCAGCGTCAAGATTGAAATCAGCTAGTTTTTGAAACTTTAAAGCGTTACGAACGAGAGTATAGACAAAGCGAGAATTGACTAGAATATATAGAAGTGAATATATAGAAATCGCTCGATAGCAAGTACTTACAGGAGAATTGGAATCGAATCATGTTATTGAACGCTTCCAACAAATATTTTATCAGCTTGTGATTTGCTTCATCGGCTAATAAGAAACCAGGTGCAGACATGGAACTGAACAAGGCGATCAGTTTACTTGATGCTATAGGTGATATGCTCTTTAGATATGGTGATATGTTTGTAATTGTCATGATGAAGGCTGGATAGAGTGTAGATAATGTTCCTCTTGATGTAGCAATCAATGAAAATATACTCTAATGATAATCATCAGTATTTCTTCCCCTTTTTTTTTCTTTTAATACATACAAGAATAAGATAATCCGCATAGGTGCCTTGAAAGTTTGGTATTTTACTACTAGCAGGTAGAGAGGCATGTCCATCAAAGGATTTGTTAATCTTTACGCCAAATAATCTGTTTGAAGATAGAGTCTGGAGCATGAATGCACACATACGAACAAGACCTACTTGAGCTATGATAAAATGATAAATATGACTCTCCATTATTGGATTGGACATTATATTTACATGGATCAAGCTTATTCTCATTCGCATAGAATACTAATACCACCATCAAATCTAATCCTCTTTCGGTCTCCATCAAATAATGATTAAACCTGGTGTTTGTCTCTAATAGTTTCCAACAAAGCATCAACATTTCCACATGATATCGAGCTCTTTTTAATGAACCAGGTATGTAGTTGTTCAATGTCTGTGTCAATAAGAAAGTGAATAAAGATTTCTACACTTTGTACAAGATTTACCTGCATTGGGTTATCCAGTATCCGATATATACCATCAATCAAGAACTGGAAATCTTGAGCTCTATGTAGCTTTGATAGATAGTATCTATAGATATTATCACTTGATTCTACTTGACCGTCATTTTGCGTGGGTGACAGATTCAAATCCTCTATCTTTTCTACAATAACATCTGTTGAGGATGCATTTCTTATCAAGGGCAAACGATAGTCCAATATGATCAACAGTATACGTAAACAGTGACCAACGAGCAATTCTCTTGGGTCAGAAAACATGATGTGATTATAAGGCACGACTGTCCAGCCTAAAGGGTTGTATTTACAGGATATATTGATCATACTACAGAGGAAGGCGAGGACGATCTTCTTTTCTATTTTTGTAATCATATAAGTTAACCAACGGTCCTCCTTAGAGATTATCTGTGTTGGCGTTGTATACATTGATTTGGACAGCAAAACAGTGAGCAGTCGGAGTACTTCGATTCGATTCATGTCATTGTCTCTTGATGATTCAATGGGTGTTGAGCATCCAACGCCTGTCTCCCAAATGACATAATTTACTTTATTATCTGCAGTTCCAATAGACGAAGGTATTGTGAATCCAGCCAAGAAGAGTGATTTTAAACATACTATGGGTTCTTGTTAAAATTTATATAAATCACGGGTACTTTATAAACTTCTTTGGCCCATTGTTCCTTACATGATAGCAGCATTTCTCCTCTTGGTGGTAATGAATCATACTGTGGTTTTTGTCCATCCTCTGTCTATGGTAATATATATTTATTATTGCTGTTGTAATCATAATGTATATAGTCTTACCCTTTCTCTTTCGATCAATCGCGGTGTCCAAAAGAATCTATCCTCCCACTCTGCATGCTCGGGACTTTCAAAGATAAAGGGCATCACTCGACTCAAAATACGACAGCAATTGAGTAATTGGATATTTTGGTTTGTATTGGCTGAATTGAGAATAGAGTTCATATGTTCCAACAACTATAACAGTAAACAAGATAAGAAAAAATGAGAGGAGGGCTGTCATGAATATAGCCTTACTCTATCAATCAACGTTTCCAGATTCTCTATGGCTGTATCTCTTGTCCTTCTGATGTCATGAATACTGATCAATGTATAGACATCATCTATTGATTCTGGTAAAGTCCAAAACTTTATTACTGTTAGAATAAAGTTGTGCTGAATTGAACTGCTTAATTACCAAAGTCCAATAGTCATCCATATTTTTAGGAAGGTTCTAAACATTTATAAAAGTTGAGCTTTACTAAAGCCAAGAAGTATTGTTGCTTACTCTTTCTTCAAACAGTCGAAAGACGCCTTTTCTGAAGGCTAGTTTGCTATCTGTTGTTCCCATTGATAAAATACGTAAAAAAAAAGAGAGAAAAGTCCAAAGTCGGAAATTGAAGATACTCTCTCCTATGCATTTCGTCACTAAACAATAACATTGATGATGCATTGATATATAGTGCTTTCACTCTCAATTTACCGAATATTTGAAAACCTCTTCCACTTTTCGAGGCTAGATTGCCGAGATTTCCTCCACATCACTTTTATTTCAAGCTATTTTTTTTTTCTTCATACAATGATTATTAGGTTTGATAGAGGCAGTGTGTTGATTTTGGAGTAGGGGACATGGTCTGTTAGTTTTTATTGACGGTAATATGAACCAAGATTTATATATCGATTGATTGTCGCAAAGCCTTCTCACCCGGTACAATGAACTACCCAGTTCTGAAGGTAGAGAGTACATCTTCCAGGAGAATAATGCAGCTTTTGTTTTTAGAAAATTTGAACGAAACATTAGTGACCTCGACTGTATATTATCCTACCGATTTCCCTCCAAACCTACAGATACTTGCGTGATTACGCAAAAACAGATGTAGACTGAAAACTGGTTTTATAAGCATGAGATTAATTGTTGTATTTCTATATTTATATAGAAGAAGATTACACCCTTTGACATAGTACAGTCAATATATATTTCATACACAAGACAAGGTATTATTTCTAAGTTCATAACATTGATTCATGATATCTCTACTCTGTAGTAGTTGATGTCGCGTTATATGTTATAATTTACTTAGATATTGACAATATTTATTCTGCTTATTAATAGATCGAGAACGGATGAACCACAGATAACAATGTATATTGCGATGTTTAGAACATCTAGAGACCATTGCTTCATCTGCTATGACCTATTTAAGCGCGCACAGCGTATATATCGAGCTTTCTCTGATGCCTACGTCTAAACTTGTTCAAAATAAAGCTTTTATTTTTTTCATGGGTTAACAGGGCTTCGGAACGCGCCTATTGTTAGTTGTTATCATTTTTGGAAAAGGCATTCTGTTTACTATGCACGACTTACTTCATTTCTTTACATAAGATTATTACTTTATATAACTACTACTACAGCATAGCATTTATCTGGTCTTTACTAGCAAAAAAATCAAAGAAAAAAAAAAGGGGAGTTGGCAGAGTAACACAGATGGAGTGTAACTAAGACTAGGAAATAAGCCCAAAGACGCGTAATATAAACAAAGAGCAATCCTATTAAAGTATAAATACAAGCCATAACCTGAATGAATATAAAAAGTATAAAAGTCATGAAACACTTTGGAAATAAATAAAAGTGTGAGTGTAAACGTTATTTACTGAAAATAATAACTTCATACAACTAAGAAAAGAGTATAAAAGGAGAGAGAAATCTGCTCTCATCCCTTTTTTCTCACTTTTTTTTACTCTCTTTGATCAAGGTAAGTTTTTATAAACGTACTCAGCAAGGCGATGATTGTGTGTTCAAGGGTTTTTACGCAATATCTTTCTATGTTGCTCAATACCTGTCCTGAATTGACAACGGTCGCTCGTTTCATCACTCAACTGGAGGCTTTCAGGCAGCCAAAAGGAGAGTTATGGGACATTCGATTGGAATCTTCACAGGGAGCTGGTTATCTGAGATCACAGCTGTGAAAGATTATTAATGATGCTTCCTGCTGTCTGGCTGGTGCAATGGGGTACCTTTATCGCTTATCGGATCTCATATACTTGCATCATATGTATCTTGCAAGACACCAAAGGAGCAAATTGAAAGATATCTGTCGATGCTGAAGCAAAGCACATGCATTGCCAAAATGGTCAAAGCTAGTCCCGTTGTATCTGTTGAAGCTTTGTACCAGAAACATAAAGTTGATATCAAAAAGACTGGTGTATTGGCAAATGTGATAATAAAAAAGCTGTATCTTATGGAGGAAGCCGCCACCTATCAGCATGCAATTAGTCGACAGTGATGAGTATCCGAAGTTAAGAGATATCGTCAAGATGTGGGCTTGATGAAGCAATCAAAACTGTCAATAAGGTAAGAGTGAAGGAGTTTGTTATTTCTCATTTTAACTATATAAATATTAAATGTATTGTCCGGGTTATTTTTCTAAAAAGTAGTCAGTTTAACTTCGAATCGTTGACAATCTAACCTCGAAAAAGTGACCGAGATTTTCAACCATTCGATAAATTGAGTGTAGAAGCATTGTATCACACATCAAAGCATAAAAAAGTCAACAAAAATAAAAGTGGGTTTTCTCATGACTCGAGTACAAATAAATAGAAAGAAAGATCCCATCAAAGTAATAAAAGTAATAATAATAATAATAATAATAATAAAAGATAATCTTTTAAAATGATATCCCCACAAGTTGTACCGACAAGGGTGAACGAGTCAAGTAAGCAACCGGTATTTGAATCTGTATTAATTTCATACTCATCAAAACGGGCATTTATTGTAGCTGTAGTTGACTGTTTATTCATCAACTATAGCTCTATCAATGAACCCAAGAAGAAATTTCAATTTAGTACCAAATGACTTGAATATTTGACTGACAGTCATTTAACTCGATATAATTGAACAGACAACAAATAAAATGATATATAAACGAAAAAGATCCTTAGTTTTCCTTTCTTTTTTTTTTTTCTTTATGTATTCCGAGAGAATGACAAGTAAAAGAAGTGGTCAATATGAAATTAGATTAGAAGATACTTCTCCTGTCTGGTTGCCTCCTATTTCAAGCTTATTATTACCTTCATCAAGCTATAGTCATCACCATACAGTCTGTACAAGAAATCAAACTTATATGCCCATTATACCTTACTTCTTTCATCACAAGCAATTCGGTATTGAAGCTTGCATGTTACAACTACTTGAGGCAAGACAGACAAAACATTAAGAAAAAAAGAAAGCGTTTTTTATACATATATAGAATAAATTAACCATTATGAACATCTACTATACTATATCTTCTGTCAAATGATCCTCGTTTCTTTGTATACATATCTTGGTCTTCATGTCCACCTTCTAATCCACCTGCGCCCATGATGATCCAATGAAGTTTACCTCTTCTTAAACTATCACAATAATCCGAAGGAAAGTGGTCATTTAAAAAGAAAGGAAACAGAATACGAAAGAGAATCCTAATCTGGTTTTCTCTTACAATTCTTTTTATCACGTGTCGATTTAGCAACCCTGAGAGATGCAAGAACGAAATCGGTCGAACGGGTACTGGTTCATTTGTATATGGGTTAGGAGGATAGAGTGTGATGTTGTAAGCTGAATCTATAAAGACAAGTGTACCAGGTGGAGTACTAATAAAAGTTAGAACTGTTGTCAAATCTTTGTTGTTTCTTATTTTACTAGTAGTCAAAAAAGGTAGGTATTCGTGGTATAATGTCATTATTGTAAGCATGATGAAATATTTTACTGGTCATCTTGGGACTAAACACTCTAGAAAATTCAGCATCGCCTATCTTGGGTTGTCCATATGTATATAATCCTGCGAAATGTTCAAGCAGAGGACTATTGGATTGAAGCATTTTTCCAAGAAAGACTATGTAAGAATAGTAAGAAACATACTTGACTCTTGTATATAAAACTTACTTGTCCCCATCGCTCCACCAAGTGAATGTCCTGTAATAAACAATCGCTTCTTCTTTTTAAAGGCTGAGGTGCGTCCATGTGATGACAGACCAGATCCTCTAGATGCAGGCCTGGGGTCACTTGGCATGGATTGTTGAATAAGCTTCAAGATATACTCCTCTGCTTGTGCATACATGCTATGTGTTCTAATATCCTTATCAGGTCCAATCCAGGTGCTGTCAATCGGTTCATTGACGTGATAAAATAGGTTGATTGACAAGAAATGAAGGATCTTGGCTGCTCCTTTCAAAGCAGAAAGAATAGTTTTAAAGATGGATGTATTATTCAACACAATGCGTAAAATAGGTCGTCTATCTGTCCCTTTTCTCTCCATCTTTTTTCGAGGCTCGCCCATGGCCTTCCAGAATCCTTTATGGACCTTTCCCATAGGTCCCCAAGCAGATTCTACTTTGGTCATAGTAAAGGTAATATTTGTAAGATAGTTTTGCATATTAAGTGGATTGGTTCTAGCAAACAATTGCTTAATCTCTAGAAAAGCATAATAATAAAAAGTGGTTACCCTCTAAAGACAAGTAGGATATCATCATCCTTCTCAGTTATAAAAGCACAAATGTTCTATATACACACTATCAGTCTCCTTTTCTTTTTTGTTTGTTTGTTGTATTTACTTTATATGCAATTGGACGAAAGGTGCGGTCGACATCGAACCCCGCTTTTCTCAATTCATACTTAATGACTTCAACATCTTCATACACAAGTTTACTAGCAACCGCTAGTGTATAGGCTAATGACAACGAGTATTTGGGTCTTTTCAAGAGTGTCGTCAACGTACGTGATTCATATCCTTGTTGCTCTGTCATGCGTAGTTGCTTTCTTTGTCTAAACAGGTCACGATCCTCTAAATACCTTGTTTCCGGGATAGAATCATCAAATAAATCAAGCTGCGGGTCCATTGCACTCGTGATGGCTATGATAATAATAAATTAGAAAAGCCTAAAAGAAGTTACAGGATAGGCTTACAATAATATCGATTGGTCACATGCTTTCCTACAAATAATCTCAGCAGTACTCGGATCAAATGATCGCTCATCAGGAGCACTACAAAGAAGGCAAAAAAACCAATTCGAATAGCTGCTGAAAAGAGGGGTCGAAAGATGATGGATCGTGATAGGTACCGCGTCAAGGGTCGCAGGCATTGATTGGTATGGACGAGTAGTGACATCAAAAAAGGTTTACCATGCTTAAATGTCTTGTATCCGAGGAATAAAAAGGCAGATAGACCCAAACTGATGAATGACAGCGCAAACAAGACAGTGGCTAGAAATGTGAAATGGGCATTTAATGCATAGAATCCAAATGCTGATGGTATGGAGGATATGATGAACGCGAGTACAAAGTATATTCGATTTCGTCCGTTTGCCATTAGTTAAAAGAAAGAAAGAAAAAGAAAGATTGAGGGGTAACACATATAAATGGAGCCAAGTCATGTGTGTCCTTATGATCTTTTGTATTAAACGGCTACGATGATCAAAACTTGGTTTATTCATAAGCCTCAGACAAACATTGGACTGATTATGCTGAATTTTAACCTGTAAAATTTTTATAAACCTCTTTAGCAGATCATAAAGTATATTGAATTACAACCATGGATGATTCTGATTACGAGTATGAAGAAGAGGCAAGTTGATAAGCGAGAGTTTATCTCTTAAAAAGACTAAAACATATTAGACAAATTACGTACTCTTTAACGTGGGCACAACAATAACAGATGAATACATTGACTCAGTATCAAAAACACAAGGAGGCTGTCGAATAATTGCAAGATCATTCATACATTCTTCTTGTTATTTTTTCTCACGCATGTCTCATTTAGGGATTACAAGAAGGGAAACCATATTTACAGATTGGAAATCAGTTCTTTGAAGGCGAGATTGACGATACAATTGGTACTCATTTATTATTCGAGATTCAAGAAAGCAAAAGAGAGACAACGGGTTTATTACCACTTTTGAGTTCTATGCGATCCAAAGATGATGATAAAAAGAAACAAAAGTACAATTTGACATTTGCTTGTTCTACAGAAAAGATGGTACATTTTGATTCGGTCACATTAGAACCTAAGATGGATGCAGAGGCAATAAATGAAGCCAAGATGAAGGAAGAATCACAAAAGAGACAAAAGGATGAAATGGATAATATCTTTATGTAAATTTTTTCATTTAAATAAATTATAATATAAATATATAACACAAGGAATTGCACATAATGCCATAGGTTGATACGAAGATCAATCCTCACCATTCTGTGCACCCAATCCCCGTGTGGTTATCTTCAATTGTTTGACGATTTCAATGTTTCAATGATAACTACCGAAGTAGCCATCTCACATGAATGCTTTTTATATCAATCGTTGAATATAAGTGTTGTAAGTTGAATAAAAATGGATTCACATGGGCTTTATATACTTTTTAGAAGTGAAAAAAAATTTTTTATTCGACAGTCACGAATTAGCAGTAAGTTGTATTAAGGGTAAAAGTAATGATGATGTTAAAGCATGCCAGAATCTCGAAGTGCATTTTGTAACAGGGTTTCTTTGATGGCTGCAAATACAAATCGAATCTATATAGACATGGTTAATTTCCATAATCATGTCTTTAATCTATACTCACGTTGGATGTATCTGTTGCTTGAGTGAGGCTAATAGAATATATAAGATTCAAGACTATGAAAAAATACACCAAGAACTTACTGTGGGTAAATGCTTAACTTATTTCTATTGCATTGCAGAAATCGCCAAAGGATATATTTAGCTGCCTTATTTGCATCAGATCCACCACCATAATCAGGAAAGTAATGATTAAGTGGGGATGATCTTACTTTAAGTTTAAATATATCGACCTTGTTTAAAAAAAGGATGATTGAAGAATGCATGAACCATCTACTGTTCACAACAGAATCAAATAAGGCAATACTTTCCAACATGCGATTCTTTTATAATGTATGAATAAGCTGTTGTCTGTTTCATTTTAACTTACTTGATTTGATTCTTCTAATAACACTTGATCATACTCACTCAGAGCTACACAGAATATAACAGATGTCACGTTGTCAAAGCAATGGATCCATTTTTTCCGTTCTGAGCGTTGACCACCTACATCAAACATACTTTAAAAGGAATCAGTATCACATGGTGGTCTATACAATGTTTGTAATATTACTGTACAGAAAATCCCCCCATCTGAAATTGTATTTCAGTTATTCCAGTCGTCTTGAGTCTTGCCCGCAAGACATCTTGTTCATTTGGTATATAATTCGCTTGTCCTATTCGATCCATGGAATCAAAAAAACTATGACAAAGTTAGAGCCCACCTCTACATATATTATTATTAACTTACTATGGCGCTGAATCCATAATATAAAACGTTTTATCCCGCTTCTCAAAGTATGACAACACTGCCTTATCCTGCCATAATAATTTGATGATGGCTACTATCTCTGGACTTAATTGACTTTTAGGATTGCCTGATACTCGATATTCAAGTACTTTATCAACATTTTCCTATTAAAATAAATAACACGCTTTCTTTCTTTCTTTCTTTGTTGTTCACTTACTCGTAACTCTGCTTTTTCATAATCAACTCCCAACTTTGCCATGGCTTGAATCAACGCTTGAGCACTTTCAACCACATTACGATAAACAGTTGCTCTCCAAGCAAATAGTTCGTCTGATGAGTATCCATTCAAGTTGATAATCTTCATTTGCTTTAAAATAGTTGATTTACCAGACTCGCCACTTCCTGAATTAGATGTCAACACACTCTCTTGTTAAAACTCTTAAACTGTTCTTACCCAACAACAGTATTTTACACTCTTTTTCTCGAATTCCTCTTTCCTTCTCCAAATATCTATCGATTTCATTACTTCTCTTTCGCTCTGGATTATCTTTTTCCGAAGACTGGCATAAGCCCATGTTATTATGATATGTTTGTTTCAAAAGGGAATAAATAATGTCAATGGATTGACAGCTTATTTCAATAAATAAAGCCTTTTTATGTTACTTTTTTGTTGTTATTGTTGGCTACTTTGTTATGTTGTTTAATTAAAAAAAGGAAAAAGAGAAAGAAAAAGAGAAAAAAAAAAAACGTTTTAGGTATATCTATGGATGTTTGTGTATGTGTGTGTGTGTAAGACAACCGGGATTTCAAAAATAAACAAGCATGAAACCATATATAAATAGATATTTCTTTTTTACTTTTACAACAAATGAATTAATTAATTATAAGATCATAACAGCAGCAATAGCCAAAGTAATGGTGAATCCGAGCACATTGGTTACCTTGACACCATCAGATGTCTTACCTGAGGCAGCTTGTTGAGAATTGGTTGATGAGGAAGAAGAGTTGCCATTGGTTGTACTGTTGCTACTGACAGAGGTATTCGTAGACACTGG
>JAMYHX010000258.1:0-58953 GCA_025529335.1 Rhizopus sp. PT2906 | reverse complement strand
TAACGACAAATCCTACTTACAAAACTTATTTTTAACCTTACTACTAACACTTTTCCCCTTACTAACACCCACCAACACTATATCAAGTGATATAGAGGAATCTGACATAAGTCGTCTTCCGACTCATGTTGATTTCCGAAACCTTTCGGAAATATGAAAATTCTCGGATCAAGACCTTTTTCGGTAAAGTGTATGAAATTTATGCAAGATGTATTATGAAAAGTATAAAATGATGAACTCCTTTGTTGAAAATAAAGAAATCATTGAATTATTACCAAGATAATCAATCAACCAACTTCCCTTTTCTTCTTTATAAACAGGATCAAACTTTTGTTATAAAAGTTCCTGATCTCTTATTATCTTTTACTTTATTTTACTCTTCACAGTTTGATCAACTTTAAAAGATCTGGTGGTCACTTCAAGCACCTAAACTTATAAATCTCAAGAAAACTCTCTAAATTAACAACAACCTCTATAACTCCTAAGAAAATTACATTTGGTGGCCACTACGAGGGTCATCAAATCAAAAAAAATCAAGACATCAAAACTAAAAGCAATTAAAAATTTACAAACTCGAATTCCTTAACGCTTTATTATCAAACTTACCTCACATTGACATGCTCGAACAAATCGCATTGGCCAATAATAATATCAGCCCAAACAATCGCCCTCTGCTCATCGAATTCGATAAAAGAAAACGAACTATACGTAGGGCACAATTGCGTGGGCCTGCCAAGACTCTTCATATAGCGTTATGAGTTACAGTTTAATGAAATGTATCAGGAAGAGCAAGAACACCCTCAGATATTCTTTGCAAGATTACAAGAAGCTGCTGGTCTTGCCGAAATCAAGGATAAAGCAGTAATCGAAAGTAGATTCCGTGCTGGGCTATTGCCTGAGATCAAACAGTTTTGCATACAAAGTAATTCAAGAACCACTCAAGGTTGGATGACTCATGCTGAAGGTTGGTGGTATATTAATAAACCACGTAAAACATCTATGGTGAACAACCCATTCATATCGAGAAATGCTAATCAAGCCCTTATCGAACAAGAAGCCGAGCAGTATAAACGTCATCAAAATAATAATCACAATATCAAACTTTACGATGCTGAACAACGACCCGCTATCGTCCTTACCTATGGATTAACTACCAACCAAAACCAGTTAACAACAATGGATACAACACCAAGACGTGCTCAACATGATTCTAATACGTACTCTTATAATCGTAACTACAATCAACAAGGTAATCAACTTAATCAACAGCAAGAATTAGTGGGTCTCATACAACATACCATACGCTTGGAATTGGACGACCAAATAACAATTATAATAATAGGTCTAATAACCGTACTAATGACAATTATAATAATTAGCAATAGGGTCCCAACCAAAATCAACAACCAAAAGACTAAATGGTTTGGTTACCTTTAAACAAGGAGATGGTCAATCGAACACCCAACGTAAACTAAAATCCATTAACAACAATAATAACACGCAATCTCAACTAAACACCAAGTTAAATGAAAAAGATCACACACACTGTAATTACCATGAAGATCTATTCGCCGCTGTAGGAAGAGAAAGACCACCTGATGTCACGCCTGCCCCATAAGTGTATGGCGAGTAACTTTTACGATATTCAAATCACATGCTCTTGATATAAATTTTCCAACAACAGTTTGCTTCAAATTAAAGCTTTCAAAACTTTTCGTGAGTTCATCTGCTACATCCAATACTCGAGCATGCAAGGATTTTCGTCATAAATCTTCTTCGATATAAAAGTAGAAATATGACAATGAGTTCCATTTTCTTGATTTGATCATTAACTAGTAGCTCATTAATTTAATTGTATGTTCCTTCTGTCTTTATCTCAGAATAAAGGTCAGTCTCAAAGAATACTTCTTTGTCTTTGTCTTGTGCCTTATAAACCATTACAGTTTTACGAAATTTGACTTTTTGATGCATATTTATTTTATTAATTAAATTAAATGCCTTATGCAGTTGTAGCTTTGAAGCGATAGACTTTTTCATCACCCTTGAATGGAACACCTAATTCAAGAAGCTTGACAAATGCAGCAGTGAAATCTTCAAAGAACTTTTGCTCATCCTTAGCATACAAATCGAAGTACTTTTTGAATTCCTTGTCGTTATACATGGATATTTCAGCAGGCAACATCATTACATCTGTATTGTTTTCATCGACCCATTGCCATCCACCATGAGGTAAAGTCTTTTTAATCCATTTGCGACCAGAAATAGCCTTAAAGTATTCATTGGAGAAAATGGTTGGGGCTTCTTGCCATGGTCCATCAAATCCACTGCGTTCAGGGTGACAGCGACCTAAAGCATGTGCACCAGTTAAAGCAACAATTTCTTGATCATTAAAACCCTAAATGCATCAAGGTTAGAAACCGGGTAAAGGTCATCGATCGTGTAACATCATTTACCATTCTGTAAAAGATATCACGGATATGGTCTTCTTTCTTTGTAGCGTCAGGAAGACGGCCATCAGGTGTGCAGCTTTTTGCTTCGAAAGCATCTTGACGACCAGGTCTCCAAGGAATAGTAGGGCCACCCTTTTAAGTAATCAGTACACACATACTTTCTTTTTTATATTGTTCCCTTACCAATTCTTGAATAGCGCATACACCTGCTAATGTCCAAAGATCACCATAGCTGATCTCTGGGTATTTTTGGTGAATCTTTTCTAACAAATCTCTGGCGATAGCTAAGCCATTGTTAGCAGCATGAGCAGATTCAGGCTCAAATCCTTTCCATGAATATTAATAAATTTAAAAAAAATACCATTTTATAATAATAACTCACTCATTGTAGCACCGTTACTTCCACCAGTCTTGGTTTCTTTATCATAAGTACCAGAAGCGTGCCAAGCAAGACGGACAAGAACAGGGCCATATGAGCCATCATCATAACTATTACTAAATAAACATCTTTTTTTTTTTTCCCATAAATTTTTGTACTCACTCTGGGTTCTCATCCAGCATTTCAGCAATCTCTTTATAAATCTTTTCGTAATCAATATCTTTCTTTGTAGTTGTTACTGGAATAGTCTTTGTTTTGATTGCTTGGGCTGATGTATAATAATAACCACCAATACCACCAAGTGTAGCTAAAGCTTTGGGAGGTTGTCAGTAACACATCATTCATATGCGATAAGAGATGCTTACTTAAAAACGCGAGTCTACCGGAGCTACCCTTTTTTGGCGTTGCGGATGATGTGTATCCTCGTTGGTGCATTAATGATGCACGTACAGCTCCAACGCGGCTTACATTTGCACTCAAGGCAGAGGTAGATGCAACTATAGGGCGTGAGGCTGTGCGTGATGAAATGTTTTTCAAGAGAGAGGAGGAGATGGAATTCATTGTAAGAAAAAGGCTGAGAGAAAAATTCAAATCAATGTGTGAAATGGCTCTTTATAAATACCTGCTTTTGTGCCTGAATTTTAAAAAAAAAAACTTTGTAATTTATCATCCAATGAGATCCTGCTTACTAACTTATTCAGTAAGAGCTCATTACTGCTCTGATTGGCTGTAGTAGTAAATGGACTACTTTGATTTGTCAGACAAGATTTATAATTCATTTGAAATGATGATAAGCAAAGAAAAGTTAAGCAGTAATTAATGTACTTCTTATACAAGATGTTGATTGTATGGTTATTATAATGTAGTCATCAAGTTTGTTTATACAATATTAAGCGTATTTAACTATGAATGAAAAGAGCTATAAAATACTACAATATATTAGTTACAATAGCTTCGATAAGATACAGAATAGAATAGAGTACACTATGCTGATTATCATAAGTGATAAATTGCCATTTTCCGATATAAATTCTACATTGTCATCACTCTCATATACTAATGTACAATAATTATGGTATCTCTGTCATAGTGAGCCAAGTTGATGATGACATCTCAGGTTTTTTAAAGTTCATACGAAAAGAGCGATGAGGGTAAGCTACAGAGGTGCTGTCTGTAAGTGAAACATATGTATCAAATCAAACCTACAAGCACTAGTGATCGAATAAAGGATAACTATGCCTTCAGATAATCAGTTGATCAACATCCTAAATAAATGACATGATGCTCATTCAACACTTTAAACAAATGTCAATTGTGTATTACGTTCAGTTTATAAATTCTGCGTGTGTGTGTGTGTGTGCATTTCTTTTTATAGTAAAAAAGTGATCAATGCTTCTTCCTTTTCAAAAAATATAACAGGCATAAACAAATTGACTGTTTCATCAAAATAGGATGACAATAGAAGCCCTTCATAAGCTTACACCAGCTCATATCAGTCTATGTGGATGGGATACGACAGATAAGAGAGTAGAATTATTAGGTGCTAATGTGATCAACGCCCGAGAAAAGATCGTTGGAGATCATGTTGTAGCCAATGAGAAACTAAAACAAGGCGTTACGCTATTGGAAGAAGAACCATTTATAAGACAACTAGAAGAGTCCTATAAACCTACACATTGCACCTATTGCTTCACATTGCTAAAGTCCAACTTGATGAAATGTCCGAACAAGATCTGCAAATGGAGTCATAATTACTGTAGTTCGACCTGCCAGCGCCAACATTGGTGGACAGAACACAAATGGCTTTGCGCTTTTCCAGAGTTAAAGAACACAGACAGAGATGTCTTGTTTGCTTTTCAAGGATACATTGCTAGTAGATCTAGAGGCAAAGGTGCTCAAAAGTGAGCTTTTTTTTTTTAATACTAGATAGGCTGACAACAATGAAATAGGCACTCTACCAGGACTAGTTTCCAACATAGAATTTCATACATCAAAGCAAGTAGAAGAGTACCGAAGCAGAATTAAAAATGAACTATTGTCAAAAATATTCAATTTGACAGAGAGCGTTTTAGAATCCATGGTGACAATCATGGGACAGATAAGATGTAATACCTTTGCCGTCACACAGACTCAGACAGAACAAGCCTATGGTAGTGTAGTAGAAGGAAGCTATCACATAGCAGTTGGAAGAGCCATTTACCTTCATGCTAGTAAATTCAATCATTCCTGTGATCCTAATGCTTTGGTCTTATTTGGCACAAACGGATGCGCGACTCATCTAAAGGTCAATCTTGTTCGTCCAGTTGAAAAAGGAGAGGAATTGAATATTAGTTATGGTCCTCTAGCGACAAAAATGACTACGGAATTGCGTAGAGAAAAGCTCTATAATGATTACTTTTTCGAGTGTAATTGTAGTGCTTGTCAAAAATGGTAAATATAGTTTAATGTGGTATCACTGATAATCTGATCTCCTTTCACAATACAGCGATGATGCAGCAAACATGTATCAATGTGTTCAATGCAGAGATCAAAAGCTTTACTATAGACAGGATAAATGTCCTTCATGTAATTTTATACCTAATTGGCATGAGATTTCACTTGTAAGGTCAACTATTTATGTAAATTAGTAAAAAATCATTTATTATGTATATATGTATATATAACAGGATGAAGAGAAAGCAATAAAGCTGGTCAAAGAAGGGCATGTCGAGATGAATATTGAGAAATTCAAGCAGGCAATGAGAATTACCTTGAAATACTTTGATAAAGACTCGATACAGATGAGCAAATTGTGGGATAATATGGGTCGAATGTACGTAGCTATGGGTCGCCTGTCTGAGGCTTCTAAATGTATCAAGGCATCACTTATAAATGTACAAAAGATTTTTGGAAAGACCAGCGTTGAATCGGCTGCAGAAATGTTAAAGCTGGCAACCATTTACTGGAACAGGCATGTGTAAGCTTTGTTAGACATAACTTTGACTCATTAAAAAAAAAACTTAGCCAACAACTGAATGAGGCTTATAAATTAGCTATAGATACTATAGCAGTATATGAAGCTTTAGGTTTAGATAAAGACGAGTCAAGAAAAGAAGAATATGAGGAATTACAGAATATAGCAGAATTTTCTTTTATTACAATGGGAATGAAAAAATAAAATATGTTAAATATACAAAAATGTTTAAAGGTCATCTTCATCAGAGAAAACTTCTTCACCACGCTTACGACGTTCCATACGCTCCTTCTTCTTCTTACGGAGTTCTTTGGAGGTCAACTTCTTCTTCTTTTCGACGGCCTTAATAGTATTGCCTTGAGCGTCGACCATGTCTTCTGCTTCTTGTTCCTTGATGACAGTAGTACCGTTACCAGAGACCCAATTGTGACCAGAAGGAGTCAAGCGACCGTTATCGACTTTCCAGACTTCAGTACACAAAGCTTCAGAGAATTCACGGTTGTGAGTAACGATGACAACACCACCACCATATTCCTTGATAGCAGTAGCCAAAGCACCAAGAGATTCACGATCCAAATAATTGGTAGGTTCGTCAAGAACAAGCATGTGAGGTCTGTTCCACATAGCAGCACCAATGACCAACTTGACCTTTTGACCACCAGAGAGACCACGGATACGAGAGTGAGTAGCGAATTCGGGTTCAAGACCAACTTCAGCCAAGTGCTTTTCGATTTCCTTGGCAGTCAAAGGACGATTGAGACCCATCTTGGCAGCTTCAGCAGCGTCGACTTCAGCAATCTTCTTACCGAAACCCATTTCTTCAAGCTTGGAACGAGAGATCCAGGTATTGTCAACAGAGGAGCGACCGACCCAAGAGACTTCGTATTCGTAGGATTGCTTGAGCTTACGACGACCCACGATGGCTTCAACAACACGCTTTTCACCTTCGATCACAAAGACTTGTTCCATGGCTTTTTGGTTTTCTTCGGCATTGTTACGTTCATTCTTTTCGAGTTCTTCACGATCTTCACCAGTGTGGTAACGCCATTGGATGTATTCGTTAGGGGTTTTGTCCAAGTGACGTTCGATGTGGTGGAAAGCATGTTGAGCGACATAGGCAATGCGCAAGTTAGGATGTCTCCAGACAGTACCAACCTCGGACTCGATTTCACCAGTCAACAACTTGATCAAGGTAGACTTACCAGCACCGTTGGGACCAATGACGGCAACACGGGAGGCAAGAGAACATTGCATGGAGATGTCAATCAGTTGCTTGCGGTCAGAACCAGGATACTGGAAGTCAACGTTCTTCATCTTCAAGATTGCACGTTCCTTAGTCTTGATACCTTCCAAGAAACCAGGCTCAGGGAAAGAGAACTTGATTTGAGTAGCTTCCAAGGAGTAGTAAGAGGCAGCACGAGGGACCTTCTTTACGAATTCGGACAAGTTACCCTTGTAGCGCTTGAGCTTATAGTTGGGTTCGTAGTGAATGATGTCGGAACAGACATGATCCAAGAAACCAGAGTCGTGGGAGACAATGATAGAGGTAACAGTCTTCAAACCAAGAAGGTAGTTCTCCAGCCAGGCAACGTTGACAACATCCAAGTGATTGGTAGGTTCGTCCAACAAGAGGATATCAGCATTCATCAACATAGCACGGGCAAGAGCAAGCTTCATC
Source organism: Rhizopus sp. PT2906 (assembly GCA_025529335.1). Classification (NCBI taxonomy): domain Eukaryota; kingdom Fungi; phylum Mucoromycota; class Mucoromycetes; order Mucorales; family Rhizopodaceae; genus Rhizopus; species Rhizopus sp. PT2906. The sequence continues at coordinate 51,493 of JAMYHX010000258.1, read as the reverse complement.
TTCCAACCACCAGAGAGTTCGCCAATAGCCATCTTGGTAACCATTTGTTCAGAGAAGCCATATTCCAAGAGGATCTTGCGAACTTCTTCAGGGTCCTTGGTCTCAACACCTTCGGAAGCAAGGATAAAGTCAACCAAAGGAGTATCAGCTTCGGAACCATCGATGTCGTGTTCGACGTAGACAGTCTTGAGTTCAGAGCGAGGAGGGAAGCCTTCGACCTGTTCGTTGGCAATGGCACGCATGAGAGTAGACTTACCACAACCATTGGCACCACAGAGACCATAACGACGGCCACGCTTGAGACGAAGAGAGGTACGGTTAAGCAAGATCTTGGCACCATAAGCAAGAGAGAATTCACAGTTACAAAGATCTTCACCTTCATCGTCCTCTTCTTCGGGGTCCTTGGGAGTAACTGCATCTTCACAGTTGTCCAAGGCAGAAACAGCAAGACCTTCAGCATCAGAGCTAGAGAGGAAGGAGCTTGCGTAAGGAGCAAGAGACTTGATCCAGACATCCTTGAAGAAATTCTTAGAGACACAGAGTGTGAGAGCGACATCGTTCAAGAAGGAAACGGTTGTATCAAAGAAGGAATCCAAATTTTCAGGCAAAAGCCCCTTGATAGCAGATTCAACCTTGACCTTCTTTTGTTCCTTGGTAAAGACTTCGACACCAGGGTTTGCCACACGTTGAAGGGTGGCAAGAGCCTTTTGAACGACACCACGGCACTCAGGATCAGCAACGACGTCTTGCACCTTTTCGAGAGCAGGTAAGAGGACGGGCAAGAAAGGAGCAGCGACATCGGGATCATCCACAAGCTTGGACATGTTATCAATGATCAAGGCAGACTTACGCTTGATAGGAGTAGCACGCTCGTTCAGACCACGGGACAAGAGAGGAACCATGATAGAGAGAGTGGCAGAATCAACTTCTTGAACAAAAGTGGTAGCACCAAGCAAGTGAATCGTTTCTGGAACGTTTTCGGGGTGGTTGATACAAGCAATAACAGCAGGAATGAAGCGTTCGATATCCTTATTCTCGATCAAACCACAGATAACAGACATAGTTTCAGTAGCCTTCTTCTTGACTTCGGATTTAGTATCCCACATGCAATCAGAGACAGCAGGAACGACATCAGGAATACCAACAAAGAACTCCTTGGGATGAGTCTTGGCAAGGAGTTGCAAAAGTTCAAGAGAAAGCATCTTGGTTTGCCACTTGCAGGAGTTGGCAAGACCTTCGAGAATGAAGGGAATTGTGAGTGTACAGGCATTAGGATTGATCTTTTCGACCAAATTTCTTGCTGCGGCTGCGGCGGCTTCCTTGACAGATGCTTGCTTATCAGCTTGAAGTTCTAAAAGGGTAGAAACAAAACGAATGAGGAAAGGATGAGTTTGGCCTTCCAAGTTTTCGTTGGTGAGAGCCACAAGACCAGCGATAGCAGAAGCACGGGCATTGACGTTCTTCTTGGAGACAATGTCCTTATCAAAAGCAGCAAGAACAGGCTTAAGAGAAAGGATGCCGTTGGACTTGACAGCAGCAGCAAGATCAGCTGCGATCGCTTCACGGTCGGAATCAGTAGCGTTTGAAAGGCTACTGACGATTTCAGCAACCTTCTTGGACTCGCTTTCAGAAGGAACCTTGCAAGCAATGATCTTCTTGGCTTGAATATCGCTCTTGATGTTGTTGTTGTTGTTTGCAGTAGTTGCAGGCATTATAACAAAAAGAGAATGGATGAGCGAATAAAAATATAGAGTCCTTGAAGGAAAGAAAGGGAACTAAAAGTTAAGAAACAAAAAACAGAGTGAAAAGGTGTGTCCTTTTATACTTTGATGCATAAAAAAATAGCCGTCATGTCTCTTTTTGTCTTTTTCATTGTTCCTTAACCAACGGTTTCACAACGGACTTTGAATTCGGCGATAACAAATGATGGTTCAAGCTTGCTTGTCACATTTGGAAATCTTGTTTTTTTTTCGCAGCAAGGGGATTGATTAAGTACCAATGTTTTTTTTCAAAAAGTAGACTTGTTATGATTTAGGAACTTTTCCAGTAATACAAAATTATAGATATATCTCTCTCTCTAAAAGAAAGTTTACTTATGGTGAAGCAAAGAAAAGATTCTGAGCACATTGATTATTGTTTATAAATAGTCCTATCAACACCCATTTATTATCTATTTTTCCAACTTGTGCCATTGTTAATGAACAATCATATTGGTTTGATACTAGCTTGATTCTGATTTGATGGTAATCAGATATGTATAGATTGTATCAAATGAATTGCTGCATATAGGATGAATAGAGACAAGCTGATTCGATTCATGCAAATAATATTTTATTGGTTAACAAATTCCAAAAATGAAAGAGTCTGTCGCACGAAACAAAATAGTTATGATTCATGCTTTGGTTGCTGTTGTCCGTTTAATGTGGTGCTCAAGTCTTTTTCTGTTGAAGACGATTAGTTATAAGGGATGTCGTCTGTATATGAATATTTTACCTAATCCCCAAACATGAGTTTTCAATTCAAGATGCTCCATATTGAGAGTATCCTAGAGAATAAGAATAAGAAGACATGAAAGAGATAATAGTGTTGATTTCATACATATAATTTACGTAAATCAACTTTCATATCAGTCAATTCTTGTTTAGTAGCTGCCATTGCCTTTAATTTTGCAACATCTCTATCAACTGTCTCAATTCGACGTGCGTAGTCTTTAACCTACAAACATGGATTTATTAAATTCAATGAACAAATGAATCCTTCTCTATTACCTTATCCGTAGATGCTTGAAGTTCATTGACTGACATTAAAAGAGAGGCAGACGCACTATTGTATTCATCTAGTAAATAATAATAGCCAGCAGAGCCTGCGGCTGTTACTCCTAAAAGGAATCCAATGATACTAAACACCAAGTCAATACGCATTATTCATTCATTTCCTTTTATCTCTTACCCTCCACGGAAGGCACCAACCTTAGGAGCACTGCCGGTTGCATCAGTTGAATAAAAACGTGTGTTGGAATGGTTAGATGCAGTACGGGTTGTGAAGCGGAGAAGGGAGATCATCTAATGATTGTTCAATGTCAACTCATAACTCATGCTTCATTTCTTTACTTTTTATTTCTAGCTGTAGCTATTTCCTCTCTTTAAAAGAACAAAAAAAAAAGAGAACCCAGGGGGTGAAAGAGGCTGAGGATTTACTTCCCGCACTGAGCTAACTTTTTAGCAAAGACATGTCAGCCAAAAAAAGTTTGAATAATAATAGTCTTATGTTTAGACTAGATAGTTTATATAAAGAAGGTACATATTATTATAATATACAGGATGAGAGTTACAATGGTTTTCAGGATTCTACTTGCTTATTTCTTTATTCTCAAGTGTGATTCTTATTGGGTCATTGGATCACACAAAAGGACACTGATATCAAACATGTCATATGTACCTTATTAAGCATTAACCTCTTACACACACACACACACACGTACATATACATTCCTTAGTTTAAGGTCAATATCATGTAAATGATTTCTAGATGACTGCCAATGAATGACTCTTTTTTAACTCCTGTGACCATGTTTACTAAACTGTACAATCACGCACAAAAGGTATATTTAAACACAAACAGAGATTGATAACAATCCATTAGCAATTAAATATACTTAAAAACAAAAACAAAAAAGATATACGCTGTGTCTATTCTTAATATCCTTTTCTTTTTGTTTTATTATTGAAAGGGAAAAAAGTACGTGACTAAGAAATTCAGTTACGCGTGATAATAAAAAAAGTTTAATTTTGTCTTCATTTTTTTTTTCTTTCGCTTCCGAATCTAGTCTTGGGCAGATATGAAAGTGCACTCTGCAAAGGTAGATCATCCTTCACTTTATGAATTGTATTGTTGTCTTATTGCGTTCTATAATAGATTCTTACCCAAAAAGATCTTGAAAAAGAATTTATAGCCATTTCTAAATTATTCGTTGGAAAAGAGACAGAACATAATTGGGAGAAAAGAGATGCTGCTATCAGACAGTTACGTGAAACACTTCATTCAACTCACTTTGAAGAATGGAAAAGTACTTTTGTACGTGGTATTCACGACGTGGCTAGCGACGTAATTAAGACGGTAAATAAACAAATACACACATATACAAAAACATACAAATTCACCTCTCTCTTTTTAAAGATACATAGTCTACGAAGTTCAGTAGCATTGGAAGGGCTGGCTTTAATATCAGATATCAGTTTACTCATTGGAGAGTGTTTAGATTTGTATACAATTGAGACCATTTTAACCAACTTGTTAAAATGCTGCAGTACAACAAAGAAAATCATTGTATCAAAATCCAATGAAGTAACAAGCCAGTTTCTATCAAGAACAAACTATCACTTTAAAGTAGTATCCATTCTTTGTAAAAATATAAGCGACAAAAATACCCAAGTGCGACAATCATCAGCCCTGTTCTTAAAGACAGTACTTCAAACACATGGCCAAAAAGAACAGACAAAGCTGGCTATTGGAAAAGCAGAAAGTACTGCACTTATCCATCAATCTTTAAACAAGGGATTAAGTGATGCGTCACCATCTGTTCGAGAAGCTTGCAGACAAGCTTATTGGACATATCACGAATATTGGCCAAATGAAGCTAAAAAGTAAACTTAAAACTTTAACAGGTTTCCTTTTACTAACCTCACTTTAGATTATGCATCACCATAGATACCGTTGCCTTGCGCCAATTAGAAAAATCAAACAAAGGCAAAAAAATATCTCCAATACCACTATTTAACAGATCCAATTCCTCATCTTCTATATCGACCACTTCTTCATCATCGTCCAAACCTCCCACATTAAAAAGAGCGTCCTCCAACTCGGAAGTGGATGGTAAAAAGCATCATTCGATACCTGCTGTTTCAATTGAAGTCAAGAAAAACTTGTCAATTCAAAAACTAACAAGGTTATCACATATATCCCACGTATCTGCACCTACTGCACCTGTTGCATACAAGCTAAATAAACAGCTATCAACTACCCATGCTCGATCACAGCGACAGACCAAGTCTGATTTTCATCATCGATCTGCGCTTGAATCTGCTTCGATTCTCAATATGCTCAAAAGTAACGACACCAACCAGAGATGCAACGGTATTCGCAAATTGTCTGAAAAGCTTCACAACACCGTCTACAACCCATCTGGCAGCATCAGCCTTCCACCTGATGTTCCTTCTAAACTTAACCTTTTACCCATCTTGATGGACTACATTTCAAGAAAAGATCTCGAATTGGAAGTATACCAAACACTCATGAGCTGGGAAAGCCTGGCCGGCATATTTGTTTATGTCATGTCTTTGAATTACTATGCTCCTACTCTGATCATAGCAGACCAACAATGCAAAAGCTCGCAAAGCAAAAGAAGTGATATGACAGCAGTTTTCAGCAAAGGATTAGCACGTATGAAACTGTTTTTAAAGAGAAATGACCCAGGACTTGTTATGAAGCTATTGAACCTGCTAAAGTCTACAGAAAACGTACAAAAGTCCAAACAGCTAGATTCAAGCGTCAAACGCGATATCCTACTGTTCCCTATCAATAAAGAACACCTACAGGTCGGTCTATTGGAATGGATAGATCAGCTTGCATGTGATCACCTTGGCTTGACTCAGGATGAAGACATGGAAACGCTGATGGAGGGCTCACGCTGGTTGAACGCATCCTTACAGACAACGACTGCTGAGCAGTGGTTTGATGTAGACGAGAACGTGAAGCAGCTTACTGATTACGTTGTACATATGACCACTGCAGATTCTACAAAGCATCAGGAACTGCTACAGCCTGCTCTACAACAACTTGTAGAACACTTGAAAATGATTAATGTCACAGTTTTTGATGATGTTGTACAATCTGCCAACAAAGACCCCAAGGTTGCCGAAAACAGTTTATTACAGAATGTGTTACGATCCATCATAGAAGAACAGAGTACGGATTCTGTAGCATTGGAAGATCTTCCTGATGAAATGATGATACAGGATATGGATTTTAGTGTGATGGATAAACTAAATGAGCTGGATGAGTACAATGCTAGCACAGGTATGACTCAGGAATTGTCAAACATTAGAATCAATCCCCAAGTACACTATATAAATAATACAAGTCATCAAAATAACACATCATTACAAATCCAAGACATAGAAACAGCTGAAAAGAAAAGCTCTACAAGTACGATGCCTATTGTTCATCCACCTGATTCGCCAAAGCCCTCTGTGGTATTACAACAAGAAAAGATCGAAACACCTGTAAGCAGCCCAGAGATAATGCCTCAAAAAATTGAGACAAGAACGACAAGAATAAAGAATAGCCGACCAGCGTCTAGTCCAAGTGTATCAGTTGATGATAGACACTATGTTAAAAAGCAAAAGCATGTCCATGAACAAAGTACAGAAACAACCTCAGCAGAAGCTGATCAGAATCCAACTAGAGAAAAGCTCAGCATAGATGCTAGTATAAAGCTTGATATGCTTCAAAGTGGAATTGCCAGAATAAGGTCTAATCAGGTGGACGAAGCACTGCTGCTTCGATTACAACGCTTATCCAACGACACGCCTATTCAAGATATATACAACATTGAAGATGGCTGCAAGTTCTGGTTGAATGACTATGCCGAGCCATTTAGATCTCTTTTGAGTGGAGTGACAAAGTACCTTGCTGATGAAGAGACACAAGATCCAATATTGAGAATAGAAGCTGTGCAGCTTATCAAAAAGATGATTATTTGCCAACGAGCGTTATTTTTACGATTTGCAAAGGTGATAACGAAGGGACATGCACATCAAATATATTATGTCCTTAAAACTCTATTGAAGGAAACCACAGATATCTACAGCAATGTAAGTTTTGTTTTTTTTATAAAAGATTATATAATAACTCCTATTGTTAGATATCCGTTGTGGCAGAAGATGCTATTAGCCAGCTATTATCTATTTATTCTCCTGAAGTATCCTTAAAGTTACTTCAGGATGTCGCAAATCATTTTACAGAAGCAACCCATATACCCAATACTCAAACCAACCATCAGCCACTTGGTGTATTATTTTCATATGTCAGTAAGGTTGCACCTGATGCGTCAAACATAACACTAGATCAGTTTTTGAAAAAAGGTGTTACTGATTTGTTAGTAAAGCAGGTACTTATCTAACTGTCAAATCTACAGCTCATACTCATGTCTTTTTAGAGCAATTGAAAATAATAATAAAAAAAACTATATATGCCTTTCTGTTTTCTTTTTCGTAGCACAAAACCCTTCAAAACACGTCGGCAAACTAATTATCAAAAGGGGGATTCATTTAAATATTTTTTTGAGCACGCTTTTTTCTTTTTTCTTTCTTTGTTTTTTTACAAGATGGAAGAAAGGGCAAAAAAGTACAAGGTCGCCATTGTAACAGGTGCAAACTCTGGAGTTGGTTTTGGCATTTGTCAACGATTACTAGAAACTGAAGATGACAACTTGACTCTCATTATGGCATGTCGTAACTTTAAACGAGCAACTGCTGCAAAAGAAAAGCTCGTGAGTCAGTTCCCTTTTGCTCATATCTCAATTGAATTGGTTGATGTGTCAAAGATGACGAGCGTATTTGCGTTTTGTAGATCGATAAAAGAAAAGTGAGTTCGTTTTTATACATGATTATTCTGTTGACAACCTAATTATTAGGTATGAATATGTCAATTATCTGTTTTGTAATGCAGGCATATTAAGTGCTCTTGGCATCAATTGGAAGAAGACCTTGATCATGTTATTCACTCAACCGGTAGAGCTTCTTGAACGATCGGATGCTACTATTCAAAATGTTGGGGAAGTGACTGAAGAAGGTATTGGATATGTCTTTGCTGCTAATGTGATGGGTCACTACATCATGGTAAAGATAAAAAGCTTATAGAGAGAGAGAGAGAGAGAGAGAGAGAGGGGGCTTATTAAACAAATAGAGTAAATTTATCAATAGATGCGAGAATTAGAAGATTTATTTGAAAAATCAGGCGATGGAAGAGTCATTTGGACAAGCTCGATTACTGCTGATAGTACTTGCTTTGATATTAAAGATTATCAAGGAGTGGAAAGGTAAACAAAAAGAAGACAGGAAAAGAGTGTATATAAATCATTCTATAATAGCTTAATGCCCTACGAGTCTTCAAAATGGGCATGTGATCTAGTTGCAATTGCTACACATGAACGATACAAGGCAGGAAACCGTAAGATTTCTTCTTTTACTACTTCACCAGGTGTGGTTGCCAGCCAAATTGGTGACTTGCCTTTATGGATCACACTGGTTCGTATCATTCTTCACTATATCGTAAGTATGAAAAGATAAAAAGAAGGGGACACTGTGATTAAGCTTAGTAGATGCGTTGGATTGGGATTCAATCACAAAATATTACCGCGTACAATGGTGCCATTGCGGACGTATATGCAGCATCTGAGCCACTTTCAAAGATGGATCATCTAAAGCGATATTCTTCTTTAACTGATCGATGGGGACATTCATTTGTTCGCGGGATTCCTGTTCATGACTACGATCCTGATCAAGCCGAAAAATTAGTTGAAAAATGTGAATTGATGTATCAAGCTATAAAGAAAGCTAATGACGCTTAAAAAGATAGAAAGAAAGAGAAAGAGAGAGAATTGCATTATAGCATAGATTACTGCATATACTGTTTACAACTAATTAAAATACAACTAATATATTTTTATATCGAATAGTAATTTAAACATTCTACCTTGTCTTTTAATATTATCCAGGAATAACATAATGCATGAGGCATTCTTACCCTTTTTTTTCATACTTTAAGCATTTCAAATCTTGATCTTTGTTTTCTCTTTTTTTTTTTTTTCATCCCTTTGTTATGCCTTTGTTAGACGCAATCAAAAAACCAAAGCAAGTAGCACCAGCTTCTGATAATCGTTTTACATCTTCATATATGTCAGCATGGAACACATACAATGAACATGATAAACAAAACTCTTTTGTGCATGTACCCTTGTCACCGCCTGTCAATCGCTATTCTCGTTATTATAGATATAAAAATCATTTAAAAGGTTCAAATGATTTCATTAAGGATCCCTCTCTTTCTTTTTCTTATTTTAAATACCAAATAGATACAGACATTGAACCCTATGAAAGCGACAGGGCTAGTTATAGATCTACACGCTTCAGAGAAAAGATGAGTCAGGAAAACGACAAGGAAGAGCTATGCACACGGCTACTTTGCTGCTGCTGTTTCCCATGCCTACCCATCTGGGGAAGAACGCTTTGTTGTTTTATTTTCTTGGGTATCTGTGTGCTGGTGGGGTTCATGTTGGTTTTTATGCTGGCCTTTAAGGCACCTCAGATGAAGCTTTTAGGAGACTTGCAAGATATACAGCAACAGAATGGAACATACAACTTTAGATATTATATACAAAACGATAATTTCTTGGGCTTTGATTTACAGAATATAAAAATTACAGTAAGAGCTAGTAACTGATGCTTTACATATACTAACATAGCTTAGGCGTACTATTCGGATGCTTTAAATACAATTGGTGTTGGCGAATTACCTCATTTAAATCTACGTGCACAATCAGCTATGAACATTTCCGTCTCTATGAACATGATGGCTCCCAGAATAAAGGAAATCAGCAAGAACTCTTCTAATAGAACCGTGCCTCATGCTTTAGCTGTGGCATGCAGCAGTATTTTAGAATACTCAGATGCGTATCCACAAAAAGACTTGGAGTTATCCTTTGATATGATACCAACAGTCAAATTATTCAGTTATCCGATAGCTACAGTTGTGTTTCATGGACAAAAGGCAACTATATCTTGTGGGGAGGTAAGTCAATGTTTGCTTCTATTATTAATGACGACCAATTATTTCACATAGGGGTTAAAGGGAGTGTCATCAAAAGAAAGGGTTCCTTGATTTACATGGTAAAAAAAGAACAAGAATCATAGTCATGCGAAAGTACACCTTTATATATATATCCTCCTTTTTTTGTTTTCAGATGCCCATGCAATAAAAAGACTCTTGCTTATTTATTTTTGATTGATGCAGGTACATCTCTTTCCCCCAGTTGAATGGTAGAACGTCCATTGAGTCATTGAAATGTGTACACAGTCTTATCAAACTGTAGGCTCACATTTGGAGTGTATGATGTGTCTCTTATTGCTACAATGTAATCCTACTGAAGCTAAAGTCGGATGACACAGTTATGATGTATGAGTGTAACATTGCCATTTGTGGTCTTGCTATGGCATTGTACCTTTCATTCATTATCATGTATCATCATACGCGTCAGTGTCGGTTAAAGAAATAATCCAGATTACGTGGTACATGAGTAATATCTGCATATTCTACCCTTTTGTAATCTAAATATGAGTTGATGGTCTTTAAAAGGACGGAATTCGGTAATCATCTGTTTCTCTTGCCTTTTTTTTTTTTTCCTCATTTCTTTCATTTGTTTTTTTATGCTGTTAGGGATTATACAATTTATAACTCTTGTATTCATCATTGCAAGCTTTATCTTGCAAATGCTAGTCTTGCTGGGAAATTTCCCTGGGCTTCGATCAGTCTATATTTCAAGAGTTGACTTGGTCCCAGTTGAAGGATCAACAAATGTGTTTATAGAAAGCATAAAGGAACTCTTATTCACTTCAGTCCCAGATTATCTTACTGTCAGCATCCTACGACTCTGTGAAGGCTACAATAAAGATCCATCAAAAAACATGTGCTCACCACCAAGCTTGGGTTTCCAATACAGTAAAATTCGCGTTAATCTCTAATTGAATGATAAACTAAAAAGTACATATAGGTTCGTCAGAGGAGCTGTTGGGCACTATTGAGAGCCAAATTCCACCCTCATTACATTCTAAACTTGCAGGCATTCAAGGGGGTGTTTTCATTGTCTCTGTCATTCTTTGCTTTCTATTGCTCTGCTACTACGTGTTCCATATATTTGCTGAACGACGCCGTCTGCTTGGTTGGTGTTGGATACTTCTTTGCCTCATTTTGACAGCTCTCGCTCTTTTATTCGCTGCAGCTACATTTGCTATTCAAATGTATGTTCACAACCTTATCAAGAGCTCTCTAAGTGACATACAAGCCTCCTTTTTGGGTAGTCTTTTCAGCGAATTTGTGCAGTTGGTTATCAAGACAGGAGCATCTGTGTGGTTATCGCTCGTTTCACTTATTCTTCTATTTCTTGTGTTTGTATTATTATGCATCAGTATGTGCTGTATAAATAGAACTAGAAGGAGAGATACAACGCGAACAGCAAACAATCAACAAGAGATGAGTTCAGTTTAATGCTTGTATATAGCTTTCTCCCCCCTTTTTTACAATGTATGATACATAATTATTTAATGTTTTCTGTATAAAATAAAGTTAAATGCATGACTGAAAAAGCAGCATTGGTATAGACTATTGATAACCTTATTTTGACTGTCTCAATTTCAATCATCTTCAGGCTATGATCTGATTGTCAGTGTGCAGGTTTCTTTACAAAATCACGCTTATTTCAAGTAGGATTTTTGTAAAGAGTCATAGCGCCTTTGTATCATGGCGGAAAGCTTTCTGCTCTTAAATGTTGCAGCTAAACGCTCTCTCGTCTACATATTCGTTGATAACTTTTTGTCAACTTCAAATCAAGACTTGTCTCTGAAAACTACGCCCCAAAGCTCGACGGAATGGTTTGCTTTTTGTTCTTGTAAACTATTTCGTCTTTTTTCCTTTCAAAAAAGCGGCTTTTTTGAATGCTTTTAATGAATCTTTCTTTTTTGTTGATGCATTTCAGTAGCAGTTTATGCAAAAACAAAAAGAGGTCTACACGTTTGTCTAGGATTATACGTTGGCGCACAAAACGTGTGACGTAGCTTTCAGCGGAGTTATTATTTTGCAAATTAATGACGTTCTACTGGTGCGCGAGTGGCCCGCATTGTTTTTTTGCTGTTGACAATATTTTTCAAGAAACACAATGTCTGATATTGCTGAAGCAGAGACATTGAAGCAATGTGAGTAATTATTCTAGTCAAAAGCCATAAAAATAGGGCTCATTTATTCCTTTTTTAAATTAGCTCTTGAACATGAGGATCTGCAAAAGAAATATTGCCAATTGGAAGATTCAGTGAAGCAGCTGAAGGAAGAAATCAATTCTCTAAGTAAAAAAAAAACAATTGACAATAAATAACCGCGCTTATTTTTTGTTGTATTCATCATTTTATTATTGTAGAGCGTGATGCTGAAACTGCAAAATCTGAAAAAGAAGAAGCTGAATCACAAAAACGTAAAGTCGAGGACGTGAACAAGCAGATCCAAGAACGACTGAGTCAAGCAGAGAGCGCAGAAAAGAAGCTATTTGCAGAGAATAGCGAGTTACACTTGAGGCTTGCTCAAGAACGAGGTAAGATCAAATAAATGCCTACCTTCTCGTATTTAAATACTTTATTTTATAGAGAAAATGTGTAAAGTGTTGCAAGAAAAGGACGAACTTCAGCAAAAGGAGATCAATTATCTTTTATTTGAGGCAAATGCTAAAGCCGAGAAATATAATCTTCAGGTAACATTTGTGTGCTCTTAGCAAAGCATATAGTAACACGTCTATAGTTAACCAATGATGACCTTAAAGAGAAATTGAAAAATCAGAAATTAGCTGAGGATACACTACGCAGCAAATATAGTGCCTTAGAAATTGATTACGAAAAGCGTGTGCATGAATCTGTAAGCTATCAACTGTATTATATTGACCATCTAGGCTAACAACCAACTAGAATAGTAAAATTCGGTCTTTAGAAAGCGTGATATCTACTCTAAAGAAGGAAAACCACTCTATTTCAACAAAAGTAGACGATCTTCATGCACGACTAAATGCTGCCAACGAACTTGTTGAACGCAAAAAGGAAGAGTTAGCAACAATTAAAAACGAGAACAATGAACTAAGGCTACGAGCTGACAGGCTAGAGTCTGCATATCGCACGCTAGATTCGACGCATAAAGAATATACTGAACACTGTGACAAAGCAGTAACAGAGAATAGAGAAAGATTGCAAGAACTTATAAACAAGAACACGCAACTTGAATCACAAATTGAACAATTAAATACAAAGCTTCAAGAGGAGAAAGATCTTCGAAGTGCTCAATTCAAACACATCACAGGCATAGAAAGTATACCTGCTAGTCCATACAACAAATCTGGAAGTCATCTGCTCGCTCTAATTAACGAATATCAAAAACTGGGCAAACATCCTGAAGAAATATACACAGACTATTTCGAGATTAGAGAAAAATACTTTGTATTATTATCTAAAGTTGACCATTCAACCACAGTTACCGAAAGATTGACTCGTGAATTGAATGACAAAGAGGCATTGTTCAATAGACTCCATCAAGAACTCGATAATTACAAAGAACAACTAAATACATCACAACAATCTATAAGGGAACGTGAATCATACTGTCGTGATTTAGAACAAAAGCTTGAAAAGATGAAGGACGAGATTCGCAACCTCAATTATGAGAAAAAGAAAATTGAAGCTACACTGAATGATACAACGTATCAGCTTCAATTTATTCTTGTAGATGTTCAAAAACGACACGATCCTATACCAGCTCAAGTTCAATCATCTGCTGGTCTAGTGTCGGACATTACACTTACACCTACCTTGGAGCATGACCAGCTTGCATTTAAAAATGTACACGAACTGGTGGATCTCAATAAAACATTGAGAGAACAAATATATATCTTGCAGGAAGAATTGACTTCGGTAAAGAATGCTGCAAGTAGTATTACAAATGAAGAGCAAGCTGCAGCGTTAAACGAAGCTCAAGTAGTCATTTCGCGCTTGGATCAGCAGCTTACAGAAAAAGAAGCTGAAGTTGATTCGCTTCAAGGAGAAATTCAGAACTATAAGATGCGCTTAGATCAACAAAACGAAACGAGTAGCTCCAACAGTGCACTTGAATCATGCTTTAATCAATTAAAGGAAACAACTGATGCATTTGCTATTTACCGTACGGAAACATCAGTAGAGATTAACAAGCTCAAGGACGAACTTCAATCATCGCGTGCATCTGAACGAGAAGCAAAAGACAGCCTTGTTTCAATTCAAGCTGAAATTATTTATCTTCGACAAAAGAGCACCAACTTGGCTGACACTGTTCATCGACGTGAAGAAGAACTAAGTCAATCTCGACACGAAAACGCTACAATCAATAGTCAACTTATTGCAAAGGAGAAAGAAATTAAGGAGATTAAGGAAACACTAGATGAATGCACGACAAAGATCAAACAGCTTCAGAATGAAAATACAAGCCTTACATCACAGCTTAAAACAAAGAATGAATCCTTTGAGATACTTGAGCGAAAGATGAATGAATCTAATGCTGAAAAGTTGCGATTGAGTACACTCTTTGAAGGTATAAACTCTCGAATTGAAAGCCTTTATTCTACATCTACAGAACAGGCTGAGGTATCTAAAGAACGAATCTCCAAACTGACAAACGAATTGCAATCATGCCGTGATGTTATTGCAGCATTGGAAAAGGAGCTTGAAACGTTTAAATCTGTTAATCATCAAGACATTCAAGACAAGTACAAAGAAGCACTGGGTCAAACTCAAGCACTCAAAGAGAAACTTGCCGAAACTGAGCATAAGCTCTCTGTGACGAATCAAGAAAAGATTGCCGCTGAAACAAAATTATCAGAAGCTGAAGCTAACCTTAAGAAGGTCACTAACGCTGATGGTACAAGTGCTGACACTACCTCAATCAGTACCTCATGTGAAGAGCATATCAAATCAATAGCCGAATTGAAAGACCGTGTGCGTGTTCTAGAAGATGAAAAGGATGAATATGTATCCATTGTAGAAGATATGAAGAAAAAGACAGCTGAAATTTCCGATGAACACAAGAAATACGTCGATGAAGTTGGTAACCGTATGGAGAAATTAAATGCTGACCTCAACGCTCGTAATGAAATGGTCTCAAAGGCTCAAGAAGTCGCTCAAAAGGCAAAAGAAGAATATGATGCATTACGTGAGAAGCTTCAGAATGCACAAAATGAACTTGCTACCGAAAATAAAGAGCTAAATTCCAGCAAATCTCAATTAGAACTCGAGGTTGAAGAAAAACGAAAGCAAGTTGACACGCTTACTGCATCATTAGAAGAGCAAAAACGAGCATTAAACGATGTTCAAGAGAAACTGCATGAAGAAGAAAAGAGTCGCCAACAAGCTGAGGAAACTGCCACAAAGCTCCGTGAAGATGTTGCCAAGCTCGAAAGCGAACTTAACGACAACAAGCATAAATTGGAAGAAGTCAAGGCTCAACTTGAAACATCCAATGAAGTACATAAGCGTGAAAGCGCTGAATGGGCACAATTCCAAGAGAGTATCAAAAAGGGCCGTGAAGAGGCTGAAAGTCTGCGAAGCGAGACATATACTCGCTTGGAAGAGTTGTTTGAAAAGATCAGTAAATGGAGCGAAACCAATGAAGGCACAGCAGGTCCTGAACTATCAGAAGTTACTCGCGATATCTATGAGCAGCTCCGTACAACCAACGCTTCACTTCTTCGTGAAAAGGAAAGAAGCGATGCACAACGTCTAGAAGAAGTGCAAAAGTACAGATTACTTGAAGAAGAGCTCAATAACGTCAGGCAACGACTCGATATTGCGCGCAACACAATTACAGAGTTAGAGAAGAGCGGCGAAGGTTTAGTAGAGCAAAAGACAGCCGAGCTTTCGCGATATAAGGTTGAAGTTGATGCCTTTAGAGCTCAAAACGTTTCTTTGGTCGAAACCAATAATCAATTGAAGGCAAAGATTGAACGTGTTGAAAATGAGTTATCTACAAAGGCTAAAGAAATGGAGCCTTTGAATGTGAAGATTTCAGCTTTAGAAGCTCAACTGCAAAGCGCACAGGAGCATATTTCTATGTTGACTGCCAAAGAAAAGGAATGGTCTGCACGCTCTGCTGAAATCTTGGCTAAATACAACCAGATTGATCCTAAAGAAGTTGAAGGTCTTAAAGCAGAGAATGAACGTATTAAATCAGAAAGCGAGACAGCAAAGGCCGAATTTGAAAAAGCCAATAATGAATTACAAGCAATGAAGGATTCAGTAGCTCCTCTGAACGATAAGATCAAGTCCTTAGAAGCTGAATTAGAGTCAACTAGATCCAACCAAGCCAGTCTTGTAGCAAATGCAAACCAGAGACAACGCTTCGCATTGGAGCTCAAGAATCGTTTAACAGAGGCCAATAAGAAGGTTTCTGAACTAGAAGCAAAGGCTGCAGAGTTGCAAACACAGCTGAAAGAAGCTTCAACTGCTACAGTAAGTGTATATATATTCTGGCACCATTACAAAATGCTAACTTCATAACTTAGAATAATGCTGAAGCAGACACACAAAAGGTAAAATCATTAGAAGAAGCTCTAAAGAAAGAACAAGAAGCCAGGCAAGCAGCAGAGCAAGAAGTAAAGAACACAGAGGCATCATTGAAGAAGAAGACAGATGAACACCAAACATTAGAAGCAAAATTCCATGGTTTGCTGAGCAAGGCTAAATCCATCCAGCAAGAAAAGAACAAGTATGCAGATGAGTTGAGGGCTTTGAAAGCTGAACAAGAAAATAATGCAAAGGCCCCTGCCGCCAAGGGAAATGAGGGAGCTAACGCTGCAGAGATCACTGCACTCAAAGAAAAGATTGCTGCTTTAGAAGAAGAGAATGAGAAGGTGAAGAAGGAGTTGGCTGAAGCAGGTATCGAAATGGGAAGATTGAAGGTGATGAATTCGATGACACAAAATAAAAACAAGAAACTCCAAAACGAGCTTAATGCTCTAAAGGAAGCTGCGTCAGCATCAACGACCGTAGCCCCTAGTGCACCGAGTGTCGATACACCTCAAGTTGCAGCAGCAGTTGCTGAGGCAGCCACAGAGAATATTGCCGAAAGCACAACAGAAACCGTGATGAATGGTGATAAAAAAGACAAAGATGTACAACAGTCAAAAACAACGGATGAAATGCTTGTAGAGAAGCCTGAAGAGAAATCTGAGAAGGATGAGAAAAAGAAACCCGAGGAAAAACCCGAGGAAAAACCCGTGGAGAAGCCTGAGGAAAAGTCTGAGGAGAAACCTGGTGAAAGCTCCAGCGAACAGCTTGTAGATCAACCCATGGATCGACCTGAGGAACCAATATCTGAGCAAGCACCAGAGCAAACCGACGATCAGTTAATTGAAAACCCCACGACAGAACCATCTGAAAATCAGGAAAAGATGGCTGAAGAAACCATGGTTCCAACAGAAGTGCCTGAGACAAGTAAAGAAACCCCTAAAGTTGAAGATACCCAGGAAGAACAAGTAGCTACCAAGCGTGAAAGAGAAGAAGAAGAAAGTGAGCCAAGCTCACCTGGAAAGAAGCAAAAAAGTTTGTAAATTAGACAGTGTTTAATAAATCAAGAAATGTATAAAAGAGTTCATTTTGATGATATAATTTTTTATTTTATTTTATATAAAGTGTGAAAGGGGAAACAATACAAAAAACTATGTTTTTGGGTAATAGACACAACATATGATACATGATTGATTCAATATTTTACTGGGATTTCTTGGATGCCTTTTCCTCGGCCTTTCTCTTTTCTTCTGCATTACGCTTTTCTTCATATTGCTTCTGCTTAAGTTCTCTTTCTTTTCTCTTTTCTTGTTCTTCTTTTTCATATTCATAAAGTTCAAGAAGTTCTTCCTTGGCAGCGTTTGCACTCTTTTTGCCACCACGTACAAGAATTTCATCAGGGTTACCTGTAGAAGGACTTTCATCGCCTTGTGTTGACTTGGGGAACTTGATAAACACGTTATATTTGTCTTCAAGCTTCTTGACATAACGTCCACTAGGACCAATCAGATAACGATGGAACTCCTTGGGAACCTTTAATGAAAGAGTTACTTGGTCTGCCAGCATGGCTACTTGAGCATTAATGTGTGCCTTGGCGGCTTCAACATTTGTCTTGATACCCTGGATGGTGACCTTGACAGGAGGAGCGGCCTTCTTTTTACTGTCCTTTCCGTTCACCTTTTCCTCTGTCTTGTCACTATCTCCAAAATCAATTCTGACACCAAAATCTTCCTTGAGCTTGTTGATGTTGGCGCCAGACTTGCCAATAACGTGAGCAGAGAAATTGGAAGGAATAGAGAATTCGGAAGAGTAAGGCTTGGCAAAGTTTTTATCTTGAGCCTCTTGGTATGTCTTGTTGATTTCAGAGATAGCATGGTTTACTTGCTTGCTGAAGCCACGGACTTCAACCGTGTCGTTGGGACCGAAACGGACGGTCACGCCAGAATTGAGACCTAGGACAGCATTCAAGGTAGTGCCCTTGGGACCACGAATGAGGTCATGATAGTTGGCAGGAATAGAGAGAGATTTGGATACATAATCGGAAGAGTCAGAGACAATTTCTTTCAATGCGGCAGAGGCAGCAGCAAGTGCGTCCTTGACTGCAGCTTTATCATCTCCTTCGTATACGATCAATACGTCTTGATCCTTTTCACCAGGGAAAATGATGTCAACCTGTTGAGCTTCTTTAATACGCTGAATTCTAGCACGGTATGTGTTGAGTATATGCTGATGGAGGTAGGCATCAATCTTGATCGTGCTAAAACGATCGGGCGTCAATTTGCGAACGGCGTTGGTGAGAGCCAATTGAGCAATGGCAGCGTCCTTTTCTTCTTTGCTAATGAATTCAACATATACGGACTTTTCAAGTTCTTCATCAGAAGGAACACTGGTCTGAACGTTGTGTTCTTTCTCAATACCCTTCAAAGCTCTCTTATCCAAAAGATATTTCAAAGCATAGCGGGCATAAGTCAAAGAGTCTTTTCCGTAAGAACTGTAGATTTGAGCCAAATCAAGCACGCTAATGTGAACAGCCTTCACCTTGGCCATGACAAGTGATAAAGCTTGAACTACTTGAGTTTCAGGTCCACGAACAACAATGCTTTCTGAAGCATCGTCTTGGGAGGGCAGTTCGACAGTACAGCCTGTTTCATTAAAGATCTCTTTAAAAATTTCAGAGTTACCGCGGAAGTACTTTTGCTGACGCTTAGAAGCATTAATGGAAACAACAGTGCCTGTGCTTTCAATAGTGACATAGTTCTTCTCCAAAGCTTGCTTAGCAGCCTGAGCCTTCTCCTTATCACCAGTGATGGTGATAGGGCTACTGTTCACGTTGTTACCATCAATGGCAATAAAAGGAACGTGAATCTTGACGTCGAATTCCTCTTCCAGCTTTTTGATGTTGCTGTTATGAGGACCAGCAATGAAAGGATAATATTTAGCATCAAATTGATCAATCTTGATGGTCTGCTTAGCTCTCTATAGATTATATATATCATCAGTATCGGTTTACTCTTGTCTATTCTTTGCCCTTCTTTACCTTTTCTGCAACAATCTTTTCGATTTCTTCCTTGGCAATCATGATGTCAGTAACATAACCAACAATTGTAAGGGGAATCGTGTCATCAGGGTCATTTTCATCAAAGTCTTCCTCTTCTTTACGAGCAAAGTTGATACGGGTGTTTGATTTTTCTTCAATTTGTCTAAGAGTAGTACCCTTGGGACCAATGATGAAGCGACGTACAGAAACAGGTATATCAACGCTATACACACGCTACAATAAAGTCAATTTCCCCGTTTATCTCTTTCTTTTCATTGCTGACTTACCTTGATTAGAAGACCATTAATCAATTCCTTCTTCGCTCTAGCGACATCAGCAGGTTGACCTTGAATAAGGCAGGTGGTAGTTCCTGAGCGATTAGTGGAAGCAATGATGTTGGTGCCAGTTCTGTTCATAACCTTTTGAATGACATCAGCATTGCCCTTGAAACCTAAAGGCTTGTTTTGGGCATTAGCAATTTGTTGATTAGCTGGCAATTCCAAAACATCCGTGATGGGTGTAGATGTATTTTTCTTTCCGGTAGCAGAAGGAGCCATAGCACGAGTACGAACAGGTGCCTGAGGAGAAGACTTGAGACGAGAGGCAGCATTAGCAGACCAACCGCTTACAACAGGAGTACGAGGTGAGGCAGAAGCAGAGAGAGAAGGAAAGGCAGCTTCAGAACTCAAGTCGAGATTCTTTTTGGTCGAAGGTGTTTCCTTCTTCACGGGTGTCACGGGCTTTTTACCGATGGGAGTAGGGAAGTCGCCAGAGATGAGAGGTTCAAAATGAGAATTGTCCATAACAACAGGGTCATCAGGAGAAGGAACGAATTTGTCTTCTTCGGCAATAGTAGCTACAGTTTCGGTCATGGTAGTAGTGGTAGTGGTAGTAGTGTTCAATTCCGTGTTAGTGACATTAGCAGCAGCAGCAGCAGCAGCAGCTTGAGCATGAAGAAGAGCTAACTGAGCAGAAGGAGGCAAAGAGTCCAAAGAAGATTCGTTTGAAGCCATAAGTGATGTACCAGTTGTTTAGATGTTAAAGAAAACTAAGAGAGAAGACCAAGCGAGAATTTATTTCTTGAAGAAATAAGCTATTATTATATATTTTGGTGGTTGTTAAAAAAAAAAGAGAGAAAAAGAAAGTTCTATTGTGTGTTTGTGTGTATATGTGTCAAACATTTTTTTTCATCAGTCTTTGTGTGCAATGTCTGCCATTAAACCAGCCAATCAGATGATGCTACAATTTGTGGACGTGTCCTTTGTTGAGGCCAGGTGAAATTAAATCTTTAGAATCAGTCCCTCAGTGTGTTACTCCTTTTGGATGAGCGACGCTTCAATTTGAATTCTTTTTTTATTTTTTTTATTTAAATGATATATTTCATAGCACACATAGCTAATCTACTCTTCACTTCCAACTTGGTTTATCGTCATGTTCCTGACCCTTATATGGTATATATATATATACTATAGTTTCTCATAGGCTTATTTTTGTATATATATATATAGGATGAAATATTTCATATACCTCAAGCACAGCAGTACTGTCAAGGTAACTATTTGACTTGGGATCCAAAGATAACAACCCCACCTGGATTGTAAGAGAACAAAAAAAGAGAGAATAATTCAGTTGATAAGACGTGTAATGAGACTATATATAGATATATCGCAAGTAATGCATTGATCTATTTGAGTAAAGGCCTATTTGAGTTAAATGATCTCTGTACTGTTCATGCTTTACGTGCCACAAATATTTTATTCTCTATTGGATTATATCTTGTCCTTGCTGCATTCTTCAAAAGAAATAGACTTTATGCATTGACACTTGCTTGGTTACCTGTAAGCCACTTTTATAGCTTCGTTTACTATACAGATTCAGGGTCCACTTTCTTTGTATTGCTGTCTTATTTGCTGTTGAAGAAGAAAAAGTATCATCTATCAGGCATTGTAAGTATATTATTTTAGCCAATATAGAAAGCTAATAGAGATAAACAGGCAGGCATGATATCCTTGACATTTCGTCAAACAAATGTTATCTGGGTGTGTTTATTCATGATGCTCACTATTATCGAAACGCTTTCTTCTAAAGGCTTATCGAATCCTCCCTTTGAATCAATAGACGGATGGGGTAAGGGGAGGGGGTTAATGAAAGTTATATACATTGATCTAATATGTCAACCAGGAACAATGATAAAGTCTCTAACAAGCCTCTTGCAGAAAACATGGACACATATATTTATAGTTTTGCCCAATGTGATAATGTACGTAGTCACCATCATTTCATTCGCTGTATTCTTGGTCTGGAATGGTGGTATTGTCTTGGGAGATAAATCAAATCATATGGCAGGCCTCCATTTCCCTCAGCTATTTTATTTTACTAGCTTTTTATCATTTTTTACACTTCCCTTCTGGAATATTCAACAGATCACTCAGTTTGTCTATCAATTGACTATAAAGAAGATTGTATATAGCTTGATTTCTACAATAATTGCACTATATCTTGTACATAAATACACGTAAGTCTCCACAAAGGTATTTGAAAGAAATTAGATTAACCCTTTCTCATAGATATGAACATCCTTTTATCTTGAGCGATAATAGACATTATAGCTTTTATGTTTGGAGAAAAATTTATAAAAGACATTGGTCTATCAAGTACTTATTGACGCCTCTTTACATTATCAGTGGTCAACTCAACCTTCACAAGCTTGGTAAGCAGCGTGAATTTGCGGATGATACCAGAGGCTAACTTGAATTCAAAGGCAAAGAGACTACCTTCTTGTTTATACTTGGCTATATTATCACGCTCATCCTAACGCTCGTTCCTTCACCTCTATTAGAGTTTAGATACTTTATTATTCCTGCTCTGTTTTACATGATCCATACACCGCCTCCATCTACTCGCTCTACAGTATTGGCTCTCTTGTTTTACATCTGTATACAAGCAAGTACAATGTATCTATTCATCTATAAACCTTTTGTATGGCAAAACGAGCCCAATGAGCTCCAAAGATTTATTTGGTAAAAAAAAAAACAAAAAAAAACAATAAAATTTATCTTCTCCTACGTCTTTCCTCATCACTATCAAAATCATCCTCGTCTTCTCTTGCTCTTTTTCCTTTGCCTTTCTTTGCCTTATTCAAAAATGTATCCAAGCCAAACACATCCTGTTCTGTCTTTGGCTTTCCTAATGTTTCTTTTTCGAATTCGACAGGTCCACTAGCGTCAGCACTTCCTTCAGCACCTTGGAATCCTTTACGGTTCATGCCAAACTTGTCTTGTTTTATCGCTCTTTCGAGATCTTCTGCATTTGTACTTCCTAATACTTCAGATTCGTGATTTTCACCTCTGTATCTGTAAATGGAGGTAGATGATTGATTATAGAGAGGCTTATCGTAGGTTTGATAAGCATCGTCATCCTTGAATCCAGAGCCAATACCTTCTGACTGATTGAATAATCTTGCATCAAACATGCTTTCTTTACTTAGTGTTGGCTTGGCTAAACCAAGAGCAATCTTTTCAGAAATATCACGTCCTTGTTCACGAGCAAGGTGTTTAGCTCGGGCTTCGGCGCCCATGTTGCTCATACGTAACTCTCTCTGTAACTGTCTATGGCGTTCTCTTCTAAGCCTATCTCTCTCTCGGGCTGCCTCTTCTTCGTCACTTTCATCTGATGCACGTCTTCTGGCTGGTGATTCATCTTCACTTTCTGATCTTTCAGATTCGTCTGAAGAATCGTAATTGGCAATAAGTGAAGCTGCCGTAGGTCTATTGGCATTAGAAGGTGGCTCTCCTTTGTCGCCAGTGGCAGCAGAGGTGTTTGAAGGCTTGATACCGGATCTATTAAAAAAGGTATAAGCAAGCAATTCATTTCTATACTTGTTTCATTTACCTTTCTTCACGAGCCTTTTGAGCAAGTTGACGAAGCTTTTCTTCTTCGGCTTCCTTTTGTTTCTGTGCCAATTTTTGTTGCATCAAGTTACGTTGTCGAACTTCTTCACGAGCATGACGGTCAGCAGCATATAGAGCTTCAGAGAATTTTGCAAAGTTGTCATTGATTGTTAGTTCTTGAAGGCCACGGCCATCCGCAGCCAAACGTTTATCTAAAGGAATAGTATAACCCTTTGTATTCTTCCAGTTTGAAATACATGGCGGGATGACCCATTCTGCTTGTTCTTTAGCTGTCAATTTACGAGGAGGAGAGTGCATGACAGGTGCTGGTGGGGAGGGAGGTCCACGAGGCACCTTTTTATGCAAATGGCTTGGGGGCTCTAGTGGATCTACTGGGGCATCCACCATACGAATAATACGTTGCTTTGCGCCCGAATTGAATCCCTCTCCAGTGTTTGCTGGTGTGTAGCGAATATATGTGGGCTCCTTATTGTTGCCTCCTGAAGTGGATACCACGTTTTTTGGCTTCAATGCTTGTACTTTAGAGTTGACAATACGTTCAAGAGCTTGACGGGTCTTTTCAGCTACGCTCATAACTTCTTCCTCGCTTGGTCTGTCCATGACAAGCTTATCGACATCGACATCTTTGCGTTCTTTGAGTGGCACCATATCCTTTAGGGAAGTGTGAATAATACGATCGTCATTGTGTCCTTGTCTGGCAATAGCATCATATTTCACATTGCCGTCAGAATCCACTTGAAGGGTGAGTGCACCTCCCTTCCGTTCTGTGCTGGCTTTATCTTTACGTCCCATGTCGAGTGGATATTGAGGTATATTGATTTCAGGAAAGGCACCACCATTGCCAAAATCTTCAGGAAGTCGAGGTCTGAAGTTTTGTCGCTGTCCATAAGGAGGGATGCGATGAGCAGTTGCTTTGGTGATTATTTGATTGATTTGTTTTTCAAGCTGTGGTGCTGAAGAAGTTGATGATAAGTTCTGACGAGGTTTTGGTAAAAGACTATTATTATTATTATTAATAAAAATCAATAGATTCTATAAACAAATTTACCTTGAAAGTGAAGCCATGATATATTTTAAGAGAAAAAAAAAAAAAAAAGAGCTTTTTCCTAAAACGTCAGCACATACTTTTTTTTGCAGTTTCTCTTTCTAACCAACTCTTCACCAATCAGAAAATAAATTTAAGCTCTGTGACTGTCTATTATCGCACGCCCTTATGTCCCAGCATTTTAAGCGGTTGATGAATATTATTCAATCTGAACCACATCTCTGACTTAACTCAAAGTTCGTCGAAAAAATCAATAAAAAAGTACTTGGAAAAAAAAAAAAAAGGAACTCGTGTAAATTTATCTTACTAAATCAATGTATATCAACTCTTACTCTGAGATCCCCGAAAAAGTTACTATACCCATCTTTGAGCGGAGAAAAAATGTCGACGATAGCTTAGTAAAGCATGGTGTTCAGTGGGTCAGCCCACGTTATATTAAAGAGCCCGTCGAGAGAACTGACGAGGAAAACAGTTCTGGGCCAACAAGCGTAGAAAACGAACAGTACCCTATGTTTGGTATACAGAGTTTAAGTGCCATAGATTTAGTGCTTGCTGTGATAAGGCCGCCGAAGGCGTTCGAGTAAAGGGCGGTTCTAGTGGTAAGCCTCGCGAACTCTAAAAAGCAAGCAAGAAGACGGACTGTAAAGCTAAATTGAAGGCCGCTTGCCTCAAAAGTGATCCCAACTCTGTCGAAATTGTTCATATTGGCGTTCATAATCATGAAGTTGGAGGAGCTGAAGATTTGAAGTACCTTCCTCTCTCAAAAGAGAAAAAGGAAATCATAATGCAGCGACTTCGCGAAGGTTATAGCAAGAGAGACTATTGAATTGCTATTCAAAAAGACTTTCGCAAGTTCACCAGGGATTTCTTAATGTTGCCAAAGGACCCCAACAGTCAAGTAATTCACAGAGACCAAATAGTTCATCAGAATGAAGTATACAATTTGTACAAGATAGTCCAAGAATCATTCTATAAAAAAGCAGCGGACGAGAAAGAATCTGTAGGTCTTTGGCTTGAGGAATTAAAAGGAAAGAGTTACTCCACGTTCAAGCATACAACTTTTGAAAATGACTTTACCTTCGGTTTCTCTTCTCCTTGGCAAAAGCAGCTTTTGTTGAACAGCGCCATGGTATGTCTTGATGCTACTCATTGTGTATCACAAATACAAAGAGGCATCATGTACTCAATTGCTGCCCGTCATCCAGCCATTGGTACAGGCTGCCCAGTAGCATATATGTTTACTGAAGATCATTCTATGGCCGCAGTTTCAGTCTTTCTTTCCTTTGTGAAGGACGACATTGGGGTAGCTACCTTGGAAAAGATCACGATCGATGTAAGCACCACTGAAGATGCGACTTACTCTGCATTTATGGGACAATTCCTCTCATTGAAGAGTATCTACACAGTACTACAAGCCATGTTTTACGAATTTCTTTTCTAGGAATGGGTTCTCCATTGTTCCATACAACAAGGCAATACCACTTGGGTCATCCGTAATACAACAGAGGACCTCGATAGACTAAAAGAATTATTTAGGTGCTAAAATGTCGTCAAAGAGGCTTTTTTGAATATGTATAGCAATTCTGAAGATAGTCCTCTAATGTACAACCTTCTTTCGGGATGCAGTAGATTAGAAAAACTCACTTACAAGAAAGACGTTATACGATTTTCACAAATCAAGTTTCCGGACGCAGGGCAAGTCCTGAACTCTTCGTTGATTACTCTGAACCTGAGTACCACAGACTTAAAGCCAGAAATACTGTCTGCTTACTCGCATGTCTTGCCAGAACTACACAACTTGGCTATTGAGAATGACTGCGAAATTTCCGATCCAACCTTGTTTGTGATAGATATGTATTGAACAAAATTCGGTCATTTGCAAGTCGATCTTTTTATTGCATTATATTTTCCTATCAGGTTTGAAGAGACATTTGATCAACCAGTTCTCTTGGAAGTCATGACCCAAAAGTCTGGTGCAAAGCATTTTTTGGCAAGCTTCGTCTCATCAAATCAGATCGAAGAGTCTACCGGCGACAAGAAATATGCGTGGAAATTTGTAATTAACTGCGCTTCTATTGATTTTATCAGTATAAAAATCAACAAAACACGTATTCTTAAAAACTATCCATTGTTTTTGTAATAAAAGTCAATGCGTCATTTATTTTACGCATTTTTAAATGGACTAATGTAAACCCAAGAGCCAAAAAAAATTATTATCATTGGTTACGTATAATAAATAAAAGATACGTTCATTTTTCTTATGGGCTTTTAAAGGAACTCACGCACAATCGCCTTCCCTCTGAGCAATATCCTAGTACTAGGGTTTGCTTTAAAAAAAAAAAAAAAAGCACTAGCTGATTGACTTGCTGAGTAGTTCCTTCATCAGAGTGCATACACAAATATGTTTCCAAATGCTAATCCGTCAACAAAATCAAGTATAAATGAAAGAAATAACATCAATCATAAGAGTGATGGACACAAAGATGTCGTTGATGTTTGAGCTAACCATGACTTATGTAGGGATAAGAGAGTTAAAGGCAAATTGCATCTTTTAAAGATTGTACTAAGAAACCTTTGTTCGACAGCAATTCTACTCAAGTTGTACAAAGTTCTGTTACTATGCTAATAACCATCAGTGCTATCCTTTGTGTGGTAACCAAGACGAATCTGAAAATGAAGAAGCATATTTGTTAGATGACTTTTTTGCTTTGTAGGAGACAAAATGCTTTATTAAAGTAGAACACGTCGTGACGAGACGTGTGTACTGAATAAAATGACTGACCAAGCCAACTCTGCTCGGCCATTGAATGGCCTGAGAGCTTTTGTAACTGAATAAACTACTTCCAAAGACAAAAAAGCAATGATTACGGATCACAGTTGGCTCTCGATTACGGGAATGCAGCGATATGCATGTTATTGAAAGGTGTTTTTTAATGCCGCACGTTATTGATATTTACAATACAATTTATACGTCAATGCGACAAGTCACAACGTCTCTTTTTTGGTAATATAGGTGCACTTTCCAGAAGTGTACACACAAAGCAAAGACGGTCTTCTCATTTTAATTAGAAGATGCTATTGCAATTGAGTCTATTGTTTGTTCTATTTTGCCCCATCATTGTTATATATTTCACAGGTGGATTTGCAGGATCTAATAACAACAACGCAAGTCGTAAAAAGAAAAAGAAATCAAAAAAGAAGAAGAATGACCAAGAACAGGAAGTAATTAAGGAAGCGTTACTGCAGCAGCAAGAGCAGAAGAGCGAAGAAAAGGAACAGAAACATGATGAAAAGCAAGACAAGAATAAAAAGAAACAAAACAAAAAGAAGCAACAAGTAAAACAAACGGCGGAAGAAAAGAAGCAAGAAGCAAAACCGGTGGTGGAAGACAAGAAGCAAGAGACAAGTCAGACAGTGATTGAAGATAATAAGCAAGAAAATGAATCAGAAAAACAAGTAAGAGAAATTGATGAACATATGGATCATACTGTTCGTTATGCACGTGTGCTGCGTATAAAACCAGAAGAAGAAGAGGATGATTGGGAGCCTGTGCCTTATGAGGACGGATGGAATCAAGTAAAAAGTAAAGTATGAATAGATAAGAATAACGAGATAACTAATATTCATAACCTAGCTCGTCGTCCTACAGGTCCTGCTACGACTCAGAGCAGCAGCAGCAGCACGAGTACAGTGAATGTCAAGTTGGATAAGAAGCAACGAGAAAATGCAGCTAGAAAAGAAAGACAAAAGGCGGCCAAAGCAGAGGCAGAGGCATTGAGACTTCAAAAACTGCGAGCACATCAAAAACAATTAGAAAAGCTAAAAATCGAAGAAATTTACTCAAAAGGTAAAGGCAAGAATTCACCTTGGGGCAAAAATAAGACTGGTTCCAAAGTGCCTCAGTCAACAGCAAGCATAAATGAACATGGTCAGCTGATTTGGGATTAGAGGAATAAGAATAAATATCTCTCTCTTTTATATT
This sequence comes from Rhizopus sp. PT2906, assembly GCA_025529335.1. Taxonomy (NCBI): domain Eukaryota; kingdom Fungi; phylum Mucoromycota; class Mucoromycetes; order Mucorales; family Rhizopodaceae; genus Rhizopus; species Rhizopus sp. PT2906. The sequence goes on along the minus strand of JAMYHX010000258.1, from coordinate 23,121 downwards.
TTATTTAGTTGACATAGAAGGGGTGGGAATAGAATTCACAAGTTTCATCATGTTGTGTCGTGGCAGTCAACTTGTAGTAGAAGGCGGTATCTTCAGCCTTGGCAGATTCGGGAATAGTGTCCTTAACATTGAACAGGTTGTTAATAGATTGGCTGCCAGACCAGCTGCTGTGAATCAATTTGGATTCACGGGTTTCGATATTAACAGAGTAAAGTTCTAAGGAAGTCAAGGTATCGGCATGGGCAGCAGAATCGCGTTCTATCAAATGGGTTAATACCTGATATAAATACAATAGAAAAAAAAAAAAAAGACTTACGGATCTGGACGGCGTATTGTTGGTTTACGGAAACCTTTTCGCCAAGAGTAGGAGAAGTGACTTCGACACCAAAGCAGCCGCGGTCAATGTTTTCATTCAAGCCTTTATATTCAGCTTCTTCAACAGCGTTAGAGTGAGAAGAGGACTTGACCTTGAACACCTTTGACATCAAAGTACAATCGGGACCCTTTGTGTTGTGGACCCAGACACTATATTCATTGGTTAACAATGCTCTAAAACGGAAATGCTTCTTAATTATATTACCGGAATTCAAATTGTCCAGGCAACTTAAGCTTGCTAACTTTGGTCAAGTCAACACTAGCCAAAAAAAAGAAAGTGTCAATGTCTGTCTTTTAGGATCGTTCCATTTTGCTTACGATAATGTGGCCTTCTTGTTCAACTTGTAGTTACCCTTCCAGACGGTGGTGAGATAGGTAGCCTTTCCTTTGCTGTTAATAGAGTAAGCATCAACGCCAACGACAACCTTAGCTTGAGCATTAGGCTTTCTTGCTGTGAACAAGTACAAGTTAGTCTATTTTGCATATGATATACATAAAGCAGTAATTCTTTTTGAGGGACGATACATTACTGACTGTAACTGTGATCTTTTTGGGATTTGAGAAAGTTTGTCCCTTGCTAGGACCAGTAACGGCAATACCTATATGATGCAAGATTTTTTAAAAAAAGATGTGTGATAAAAGCATAGAGACATTACCACCACAGAACTTCTTTAGTGCGCCATCAATCTCATCTTGAAGTGCGTCAGCTTGAACAAAAGTGACAGCAACAAATGCAATTAGAAAACCAAAGAGTACAGCTAATCTCATGGTTTATTAAGTTTTGTAGAAAAAAAAAGAAACAGACAAAAATAGAGAACAAAGCGACCATAAATTCGATTATATTGATTACACAAAGAAATTATAAAAATATTAAAAAGCTATTTTTAACCACCACGAGAACTCCGTTTATTGACTCTTCTATTTCCTCGTTTCCAAGACGACGGTTGCCCTAGACTTCAGAGATCAATGATAATCCATAACATAGTATCGCTTGCTTTCTGGCAGAGGCAATCAACAGATTGACATGACATTTTTCTTCTGGTCTTAAAGAGATACCAATGTTACACCAGTCATTTTTCTGAATTTTATGTGGTGACATGCAAAGGACTTCAAGGTAACGGGATGTTCGTTCATTCAAAAATGTTGGAATATCCGTATAAGGGTAGTCTTCCTTTGTGACTCCCATGATCTTTTGAGTATAGTGCCAGATGGCGTATCTTAGAGGCGAAGTATCGACTACTTCCTCAGCGATAGGATGGAATATACTATAATGTGGTGATGTTAGTAAAGGAAAAAAAAAAAAAAGCTCAAGACACTTGTTATACCTCCAGTCTGTAATACTAATAGCTTCTGTAAATTCTGTCACCAAGTCATCTCCTATACCAGGTAGATAATAGTTGGCCAAATCACAACCGTGGTCCTCCCAGCAATATTCACCAAGCATAAACTCCTGGTGCTGACTTGAATCAAATGTTTCGAGCTTGATAGCTTCATTCAGTTCTGGGTCGATGAACCGCTGCAAGTCTTCATAGATTGAATTGATCTCTTTTGACTGTGGTAACTCAAAACTGGACTGCTTCAGTTCCTTTCTCGGTTGCTCTTCCTCGTTGTTATTTAATTTTAACTTTTCAAAACTTTCGATAAGTTGCTCTTTGAGTGTTGAATTCTTTTTAGACTTTAGCTTGGAGATCAGCTCCTTCGTTGTCTCTTCAATATCAATCGAGACGCCCAGTCCGATACCATTGTCGGATGAGAAGAGCATGTCTTCACTCTCGGTATAGTCCTGATGACTGTGGCTGTCATCTAGCTCGTTCTCGATACCTCCTTTGGTATGTCCACCAGGATAGCAGAAGCCACCCGACATGTCAATCTCTGGTGTGATACCGCAGCCAAGTATATAACTCGATAGTCCCAGAATGGTTCCAATAATCAAGACGACCTGAACTAGCTCACCTTTACTCCACGCATCACCAAGATCACCACTGAGCAATTCGACCACGTCCTCGCTCTGTAAACTCCACGGCTGGCGTGCGAGTTTCAGAATGAGACCACTGATATTCCTCAACTTGGTTGGCACATGTTCAACTCCCTTGAGCCAATCTGGGTTGCCTCCGTTATACAAAAAGTCCAGCTTCAAAATGCTCACGAGGTACTGACACCTTTGCTCTGCGGCCACCATGATACCAATATATGTCTTCCAAGTTCTATGTAACGGCCCCAGTGGTGCCTTTATGATCTTGGTAAATGTCACATGATAAGTTTCAAAAAATGTTGGAAAAAATGATAGTATACGGTATAGATTAAACAGTCTTCCCTCTTCAGTGTAGGTCTTGATCATCATTTGTCGAACGTATTCATCTGAAGGTCTTCCACCTGTGAAGTCAAAATAGACAGAATGATGGTTTTCTGGTATAGTGTTTATAGTACTACTATTGTTGCTGGTATCCGTGTTATTATCTGGCATGGATGGGTCATTTTCTTCATTTTGAAGTGAAAAGGAGGATGTGGACCATGGTGAAAATGATAAATTCGATGATCTTGGATAATTCACAATCTGGTTACAGCTGACAGTAGATTCAAGTGAAAAGATATCATATAACGAGATAAAATGTGAAGGTGAGCTGTGTCTGGGTTGAGGAATACTAATAGATGTTGTTTCCTTTTTTTTTTTGGGTTAATGTATATATATATTAAGTACATCATCTATTATACCTTGAGTACGTTCAACAAGTCTTTGAATGTCTGTCGAACGTCAGCATAAGGGCATGTCACAGACAATCTGAGAATTGTTAATAAATAATAAAACAGCTGTTCACTATATTCATCGTCTTGTTCTTTTTCTCCTTCTGGCTGCTCAATATCTTCCTCTGCAATATACGTGTTCATGACGGCTGTAGGTGATGTGGCGTTGGATGTGGCTGAAGGTGACAATGAAGAGCGTGAGGAGGATGATCTGATGAATGATCTGACTACTTGAATGATTTTTTCAAGTGCTAAAGCTCTATCTTCAAAACTTTCAACCTGCAGGCCTTTAAATAATGCAATACGCTGTCTGCATGCTTGCAGTTGTTTCGCTCTTGTATCTCGAACTAACAATGTAAATCAACATGTCTTTAAATCAAAGATGAAACTCACTAGACTCTATCAGTTCTTCGTTCTGAATCATTTTATTATTTAACCATGTATAAAAAAAAAGAATGGAAAGAGAGAGAAAAAAAGAAAAAGTGAGAAAGGATCATGAAATTTATAATGTGACGGTACTTTTTATACATAAAAAAGCTGCCATATACCCACATACTTTTTATTGTAACACGTTTACAAAACAGAGTTGAACACTCTGTTATGACGGCAGATACTAGGACCATATTCATCGTACTCTGCTTTTGTGTGACAGTAATTATAAAACTCACCCTATATATACAACACATGAGCGATATAATTCCCGTATTTGATTTAACTTACAGTCGAAGCCAATAAGCTGCCTCCAAACCAAACAGCATGACGCTGCTTTTTATGCGAAATGACATTCACTTCCATTGGTGTTGCCCTTGATCCACTAGCAACTTCGCTATCCTGAATACGCTTATCAACAACTCGCTTGATATCTCTTTGGAGTCTCTTGTCGAATCCTTTAAACATCGTAGATCCACCTGACAATACAATGTTCTTGTATAATCCTCTTCTGACATCAATAGGACTCGTCTGGATCACGGTATCAACAATTTCAGGTAAAGGAGTCAAAAAGTCAGAGCTAGCAATCTCTGGATTGAAAAAGATTTCAGGTGCAAGGAAACGCTCAAAGCCAACGTCTACGGTATAATTCTTTAAAGAGGGTTGAGAACAAGAAAAACAAGCATACAAAATGTCATTTACCTTTCCAGTCACTGAATAGATACCTTCGTATTTTTTGAAATACTTGTCAGGCTCTTGATCGTACTTTTTGAATTCTTTGACGATGTCAGGACAGACATAACTGTAATCTTCTTTAATAGCCTCTGCTATACGCAACGAATCTTCTGGTGGGATATTCGTCTCACCACGCTCACGGAGTAAGTTCTGAACAAATGAAGTAATGTCTCGACCAGCAATAGGCACACTCTTGATAGAACTGCCAATCACATAACCTTCAGCCTACACAAAGAAAGTGAACATGACTGTATTCACTGGGGAGAGTTGAAGGGACTTACGACTGGAATCACGTGAGTTACGCCATCACCAGAGTCAACGACAGTGCCTGTCAAGGTCTGCTCGCTCACCTTGTTGGAAGTCCAAGAAGCAGCAAGAGCCAAGACAGCTTGAACGGCAATATAAAGACCTTGAACGTTGAATGACTCAAACATGATTTCTGCTGTCATTTCACGATTCTCTGGAACGTTTAAAGGTGGTTCAGTCTAACAAGATGAGTTTGTTGGAATTGTATTTTCTTGCTTTTTCTTACCAAAAGGAAATAGTGGTCCTCGGGCTCACAGCGCAAGTATTTGAAGATAGACTGTTCCCAAAATCGTTCCATATGATCCCAATTGCTGATTTGCCCGTGTCGAATAGGATAATTCAAGGCCATCGTCTTTGCTTGAGCAATAGCTTCATCTCCAATGAGAAAGTCAAGATCTTCAATACCTCGCTTAGAAGCCAAATTGCTGCTCAAGAAGGAGGGCTTTGAAGACACATTGGGTCTTCCACTGCTTGAGACACTCTCACGCGTACAAATGGCAGTAGGGAAAACGAAAGAAGGTTCGTTGTTTCCACTAAAACCAAGTTTAGTGTACCTAAAGTACATAAAAAGGGATGAGTATTTGCCCCTCTTTATCTCTTGTTTTATTTAAATTATATATATTAAACATACCCAGTACCATTATCCATAACCACAACTGGTAATTTAGTCATTTTTGTTCTTTTTTATTTCTCTAATGAAAGAGGACAATTCAATACCTTTTGCACACTTGATAGTACTCATAACGGAGATTGAATAGGTTTAAATTCAAACGCAGCAAAAGCTCAGTATTGAAGAGAAGAAGAAAGTGTGTGTGTGTGTTGAAGAGAAGATAAATATATTAGTTATTGTAAATAGAATATAGATAATAATAATAATAATAATGATTTTTTTTCAAAAAAAAGGAAAACAAAAAAGAGAGGGACTCAAAATATGACATTAAACTACATCAAGATACAACCACAACAACCATCATTTCTCGATTCAGACATGTCGAATGTTTCCCTTTGTCCACCTTTTGATCTACCCTCTTGTTCTTTGTTCATCCTACGAATCTCACGTACGACATCATAAAATACGTCATCTACATGGATTCGCTGTTTGGCTGATGTTTCATTAAAAGGACAACCAAAGCTCTTGGCTAAATCCCTTCCTTCTTGATTTGATACCTGTCTTTCGCCTTCCAAGTCACATTTATTACCAACTAATATCATTGGGAAGAAGTCACGATCTTTGACACGTCGAATTTGTTGATAAAATGTATTTACTTCTTCAAATGAAAGATATGATGTGATGGAATAAACAAGAACAAACCCTTCACCATTTCTCATGTATTGTTCTCTCATTGCGCTTTAAATTAAATTAAAAGACCGATCGTTTTCCTTTTTTTTTTTTTTTTTTTTTTTTTTTCATTATATACATACCTATATTCCTCTTGGCCTGCAGTATCGAGTACATCTAATAAGGCTGTTTCTTCATCAATAACACACTGTTTACGATAAGAGTCTGACAAGTATGTGCATGTAAATATCGAAACATTTCGTCTTTCTTATCGCTTTACCTTCAATCGTTGGGTCGTATTCATCCACAAAATGAGACTGAATGAACTGAATGGTCAAAGCAGATTTACCAACACCTTTATATATATGTATCAATATCATTTTCTTTGTTATCCTTCTTCTTTTGTTGCTTACCACCGCCTCCTACGATAACGATCTTGTACCTGAAAGCGATAAAAATAAAAACTCAGTTTGACTGTAAGTATATGTATATAATATTCTTACTCTCTTAGAAATGACGCTTTAGACATTTTTATTGTTGAAGAAAGAAAATAATAATAAAAAAAAAGGAGAAAAAATAAATAAAGAAATTAGAAAAGAATGCAAACAGAGAAAGAAAGAAAGAGAGAAAAAAAAAAAAAAAAGAAAAAAAGAAAAAGAATGCACAACACAGGAGAGACAAGAGTGACACGCAGAAAGAAAGAGAGAGACAGCCAAAGTCTAATTTTTCGTAAGACAGAGCACAGTGAGATACCTTACGCAAAGAAGAAAAAATAGTCCTACAGCATGAGTATCATTTCTATTTTTGGCTTCTAGTTCTTTAAATTCATTCAATCATCCATTTCTCTTTTTCTCTCCTCTTTTCAAACATTCACGTTTCTCTTCCCTTTTGTACTTCTCCTCTTTAAAAAATGACAGCCTCATCCCCCCCCCTCTTTCTCTAATATATAAACAATGTCTGTCTTGAGCAAAAGGGTTCATATAGCATCTCCTTTTCATAGGCTTCTTCTTTCTGATCTCCTCTTATTCATTCTCCTCTCTTTCGCTTTCTTTTTGAATCAATAGATTGTGTATGTATAAATTTTATTTCAAGCACTCTAATTTTAAGCAGTAGTAGTAGTAGTAGTAGCAGTTTCAGTAGTCTCAGTAGTCTTGTTAGCTTCATCATCTGCTGACTTGTTCTCGGCTTGTTCTTCAAGTTGAGTAGCTGCCAATTCAGCAGCAAGTTTAGCCGTAGCATCTCCATGGGGCACAAAATCAATAGTGATTGCTTCCGGAAGGTTAAGAGCCTCGCGAAGTTGTTTACTAACCGAGAGAATTGATTTTTTTTTCTTGATGTACAGCTATTTGCTTACCTAATGCTGGCAATCTTTTCTTCATCCTTACTTGTCTTGACCCATAAAGCAATTCTGTAAAATGATTTTCTCACAGATACCACAGCACCACAAATCTCGTCTTCTGTAGCCAATTGTTCACCAATAACAGCCAAAAGCTATCATTTCCTTTTTTTTAAAAAAACGCACATAATCGTAAAACATGTCTTTATAATATTCCTTACAAGATTCATCCAATGTTCATTAATGGCATCACCTGCCTTACTCTTGGGAAGTTGAATACCAAACTTGCCACCTTCTGCATTGGAAGGATCCTCCCATTCGGGACGAATGCCTTGCTTGAAGAGGTGAAAGTTGGAGTTGGGTGAAAGATGGTTGATTTTGGAAACATTGTTGAATGTGCTTTGTAAAAAGATGAGTGTTTAGAAAAAAAATAGAGTCTGCCATTGAGTACATCTACCTCCAAAAGTCCTCGACTGTATCAAAGTTGATGATTTCTTTCAAATTATCAGCCCAAGATTGAGCACTCGTCTTCTTGCCTGGGTTATCAAACCACAATGTCCAAGTGTTTTGGAGAGGGTGCTTAACAGAATAGTCAACTTCAGTGTGTGCGGCCATAATAAAACGAGAATTCTTGGCTATATTTTTTTTATTTAAAAAATAAATACAGAGGGGGTGAAGAACAACAGAATGCTATAAGCTAAGCCACATTTCGTGTTGCTTTAGTAACAGTTTATGTTTACAGTGAGAACGGTAAATATTGTCACTTTGCGAAAATTAAATGTCCGTTACTAAAAAACAAATGTCACTTTGCCAAAATTAAATGACACTAAGCCAAAAGTAATTGTCCCCAAGTAAAATCGATTTGTCAACAAATAAAAATTAAATTGTCTTTTACAAAAATATACTTGTCAATTGCAATATAAGTTTGCGATTAATATATTGTTTTTTAGACAATTAGAATATTTAGAATGGGGTTTTATTATAACAATGAATGATTTGTCGTTTAGAATGACTAGCGAAGTTGTACAAATTTTCAACAGGTATGTCATTACAAGCCTCAGACATTTTTTCTTCAGTCAACAACCTGTGACACTTCAATCTTCCTTTTACAATTGCCCAGAACTGTTCAATTGGATTTAATTCAAGCGAATATGGGGGCAGATACATCACCCTATAACCGCGACTTCTGTTACGGTTCTGTTACGGTTCTGTTACGGTTACGTTACGGTTCTGTTATACTATTTTTATTGGATGGCGGAACTCTAAAACTGTAATTACGTCACGTTACGGTTACGTTACGGTTCTGTTACGGTTCTGTTACGGTTACGTTACGTTTTCATGACTTCTCAAGGTAAGTTTAATGTCATGTATTCCATTTGGTTGAAAAGTTAATATTGCTCCATACAAATAGGAGACTTATTGACATGGAAAATACCCTTCAGTGAATGCCCTGGTTCTGATCAAATGAGTAAATTCGTTCTGAAACATTCTGACGTGAAGAACATAATCACAAGAACTTTAATGGATACCAATGGAGATGCTTATAGAATCGGCGACGCAGAATGGGATCACGGCCTCAGATCTGATGTCGTATATGAGCCTATGCATGTGTCTTTGGATCAACCACCCATTATTGTAGAAGTACAAGCAACGGTTAACGCTGATTTTATGAACCGGGCAGCACACTACTGTATTATGGCGTATTGCAGATATAAAGTATTGCCTATCTTGCTTATATTCAACACTCGAACTACAAGCATAAGTACAAATGATAGATCTAGTCTCAACAATTTTTGTGCTCTGTCTCTATCATGCGAGTATTGGGCGAAGAAATGTTATCTAGTCAACGCGAATAGTGCTTCTTCTGAAACCAACAACGAGCTTCACCCATTCACTGCATTATCAGTTTTTTTGATAAAGCAACAAACATGTTTATTGGAAAGCAATTCGTGGAAGGATCCCGTAACTCAATCACTATTTCAAATAGCCAAGGATTTTCTAAAACAGTCTATCAAACGCGAAACAGAGCTCTTGGATACGATAACAAGTGTATGTAATATTGGTATCCAACATTACGAAAGAATATTAAACACTGCAGAACGTATGCGATACGACTCACCTTCATTACAAGAAGAAGCTGTTTCTGGAATACAAAAGCTACAACAAGTAAAAAGACGTTTTGAGGAAGTGGATACTGAAGAACCCTCTAACGATACGACAATTGGTAAAAGTGCAGATGAAGAAAGGTACGAGAATACTATGAAGTTTGTCGAAAAATATAAATCAACTCGCAAACGCATGAACTGGCGCGATTGCTATACTCAGCTTAAACAGAAAACCGATGTTATTAAATACAAGAATGCTGAAGTATTGCGCGTACAGTACAACAGATTCAAGAAGAATGACTAGTTTTTTTTTTTCTCCATCTACCTCTCCTTTCATTGCTAAAGACCATTTTCAATAAACTCAACTTGTCTTTCACTTATTGCTTTTATCCTAGTTTCTGACACTTATTATTATTTATATTATATATAGTAAAAAAAATATAACTCCTGTTCATAGTATATCTCTTCCTAGCGCTCTTACATTGTATACAGGCGCTGTATAATGCCTCATTTGAGTCTGTTGTAATTTTTGAAGTCATACAGGAGAAAATAATTGGTTACGCCAACCGTCTCGCTTAAAAAAATTAAATAGGTGATGAAAGTGTGTAGTCAGGAATCCACCGGAAATGATCGTACAGCCTTTGGTTGATAAAGTTCTTGAGTAAATATTGAAAATAAACCAGGTGGTATACTCATGCTGTGCTCAATGCGCTATGATGAAATCTGATAAGTAGCGTATGTTTGCATAGATAATTTGTTAGTTGATTTTATTACTAGATTAGTTCAAGTTCAACTCAAAAATAGCAATCATGTGTTGATAGAGCAATAAAAAAAAAAGAACCATCTATTTTATTTCACTTTATTGTAGATCAGATTAGCAAAAATAACCACATTTTGGCATATTTAAAAAAGTACTTTCATCTAGTTTAATCCTTGTATTTATTTTAATACAATCTATCAGCCAAATTATTTGTTTAGACTTTATACCAAGTAAGTGAGTGGCCTGAAGCAGCCACGCTGTCTATTGAAGAATTGTAACGCCCTATAAAAGTTTAACAATGAAGTAGTAAGTAACTACAATGGAAAAAAGTGGGACAAATCTTACTCTCAAAGTTGGTTGTTGCAATCGGGATCAAAAATGGTCTTGTATTTATTATATAGATGCTGGATGGCAGCGTTTTGCGATCTACCTAGCGTTGCGATTATCTGTTCATCTTGAAGAAGACACATCGACAGAGCAACAAGTTCATTCAAATTTTCGTCTTTAGGAGCACCTTGACCAAAAGAGCGCTCAGATATTAATAGGCATTTACGCGACCATACAGTATTTGGCAAATGATACAGATACGATTTGCTCTGTAATTGTACAAATGGGTCGAAAAATGATTTTGAGGTTTTGTCAGAAGAAATAAACAATACCACTGGGAGCTGATTGCTTCGCAAATAAACTTGAAAGCATTGATCAATGGCGTTTATCATTATATCTTGACTAGCATGTGGGTGAAACTGTATAATGATAGGTGGCAAAGCAGAATGAACTGCTAAATGTGGTGTATAAGTAACGCTTACTCCATTCGCTAGAATTTGAGCTGAATCAAGTGTATAAGAATCTTCATAGACGTTCAGTAAGTCCTTGGTTATAATGTCAATGACTTCTTGATCCTCAGATAGTATCTTGCAAATCTGTTCGTAGTTCAACATATGCTCTTGAGAAAAAGTTTTGTATTCCCATCCAATAAAAGCACCATTACGTAGTTGTAACTTTAGAGTTCCGCATAACAGGACCGTAGCCGGAACGTAACCGTAACGTAACCGTAACGTGACGTAATTACAGTTTTAGAGTTCCGCCATCCAATAAAAATAGTATAACAGAACCGTAACGTAACCGTAACAGAACCGTAACAGAACCGTAACAGAAGTCGCGGTTATAGGGTGATGTATCTGCCCCCATATTCGCTTGAATTAAATCCAATTGAACAGTTCTGGGCAATTGTAAAAGGAAGATTGAAGTGTCACAGGTTGTTGACTGAAGAAAAAATGTCTGAGGCTTGTAATGACATACCTGTTGAAAATTTGTACAACTTCGCTAGTCATTCTAAACGACAAATCATTCATTGTTATAATAAAACCCCATTCTAAATATTCTAATTGTCTAAAAAACAATATATTAATCGCAAACTTATATTGCAATTGACAAGTATATTTTTGTAAAAGACAATTTAATTTTTATTTGTTGACAAATCGATTTTACTTGGGGACAATTACTTTTGGCTTAGTGTCATTTAATTTTGGCAAAGTGACATTTGTTTTTTAGTAACGGACATTTAATTTTCGCAAAGTGACAATATTTACCGTTCTCACTGTACCTCAAAGCACATAAACACACACACACACAAAAACAAAAACCTTGTCTTATCTATTAAATGACCATTTTGAGATCACGCGTGTGAACAAGTTTATATATGCATGATGCAAATCTCTCTTTGTGTTTTTGCCTTTTTGTTATTTTTTGGTGTTCAGATCGGACCGGACTAAATATTAAAAAAAGAGGGCAGGAGAAGTTGAAGAGAGATCAAAGGCGTATATTTTCATACACAGCAAAGCTCACAATAAAACTCAAGGCATCCCTCATCCATGATCTGTCTTTTCCCCGCCCTATTTGACGAGACATGAAGGTGTGTATGTGATAAGGATGGATTGACACTAGATGGATTGATGATTCATTTTGTTATACGACAGCACACTGACTCCAATTTCTGTTAGTTGAATATCGCCAACCCAGCCACTGGCTGCCAAAAGTTGATTGAAATTGAAGATGAACGTAGACTGTAAGTAATTTCGGAATGGTAGAATGACACATTTTGTGTGGAAAAATAAAAGTTAATATATATATATATTACAGTCGAGGCTTTTACGACAAGCGTATGGCCCAAGAGGTCTCTGGCGACGCTCTCGGTGATGAATTCAAGGGTTACGTTTTCCGTATCACTGGTGGTAACGACAAACAAGGTTTCCCTATGAAGCAAGGTGTTCTCTTACCCCACCGTGTTAAGCTCTTGATGTCCAAGGGTCACTCTTGCTACCGTCCTCGTCGTACTGGTGAACGCAAGAGAAAGTCAGTCCGTGGTTGTATCGTCGGTCCTGATCTTTCTGTCTTGTCTCTTGTTGTTGTCAAGCAAGGTGAGCAAGATATTCCCGGTTTGACTGACACGACTGTTCCCAAGCGTCTTGGTCCTAAGCGTGCTTCCAAGATTAGAAAGTTCTTTGTATGTTTATATATACGCACAAGCAGTGACGATTTTTTTTTTACTAATGATTTGTAAATAGAACTTGTCCAAGGAAGACGATGTCCGTAAATATGTCATCCGTCGTGAAGTTCAACCCAAGGCTGAAGGTAAGAAGGCCTACACCAAAGCCCCCAAGATTCAACGCCTTGTGACCCCTCGCACCCTTCAACACAAGAGACGTAGACAAGCTATTAAGCGTAGAAGAACCGAAGCTTCCCGTGAAGCCGAAGCTGAATATAAGCAATTACTTGCCAAGCGTGTCAAGGAGGCCAAGGACAAGAAGATCGAACGCCGTCGTACTTCTTCCATGCAAAAATCTGCATCTGCTTAATTTATTCTTGCATCACAAATAAAATCAACTTTTTTCTAAGCGTATAAAGACGATTTTGATTGTTATTATTTTTGTGTAGTACACACGACATCAATATGATTCAACTCTGTGTAAAGAAAAAAAAAAGATAAATGAACTGGGTACAGGATGTTGTCAAATGAGCCGTGGAAAAAGTTATGCAGCCAGTTGAATCATGTACGTAATTTTATTTTTTGCTTTAAATTTCTAGTTTTATTTCTTTTTTTTTTTTTTTCTCTCTCTTCTCTTCTCTTCTCTCTCTTGATATCATTTTTGACAAATGAAGATCGTATATGCTTTATTCATTCTGTGTGCAGTCTCTGTTCAAGCAATACCCGTATTCGATGCAGAGTTGATGGCAAGTCCATTTATTCATGAACGTAATATTCGTTATCGTGGTGGCAGTAAAACACCAAACATTACATCTGAAAAGAATGTCAACCTCATAAAAGAGCAATAAGGTTCTTTCTCTCTTCTTTTTCTGTAAATATGTGTTATACAACAATCACCCCAAACATTTTTGTTTTGGTTTTTTTTTTCTCGAAATAAAGGCCTGTAAATAGGGAATTTGATAAAATATCTGTTTTCATATGTGTCCTTTTTAGGTAAATTTAAAACATCTATAAAATTCTATGTGGATGAAATATGGGTAATGCGCCAATGCTACAATTTAGACTCCGTGTACAAGTATAAGCATATGGGTTTATTCTTTTCTCTCTTTTTCTTTTTTCACTCATTCAAATTTCCTCTTTTATCAAAAGGTTGTACCTTCAGGAGGCTGGGATAACTTTTTACCGACAGTAGCCATTTCTCTATGACAACAATTAGCATATAAACATAGATAGGGGGAAGATCATTGAATGATTTACCTTCTTAGCTCTGTCAAAACAGTCTCGAGTGTATAATTTGGTCTCCAATTGGCAAGACAAGGTAAACGATTGGGTTCAACCTACACAAAGTATGAGTATCATTCATTAAGAAAACAATTTTGTACCTTTCCAGTCTGAGGGTTGACACTGGGTAAATTGATTCTTGAAACGAATTGAACTGACGGAGGTTCACTTGGGTAGTTGTCTCCACAATATACTTTTAAGCTGTAAATACGATTTTCGTGAACAGACTATTCGGAAACGAATGAGTTATGTTTCAACATTTTGTTATATATATATTTTACATGAGGCGCACCAAGAATGGTGGCATGCCAGTTGTGCATCAAGATATCATCGTCTGCTAATCCATAGCTGCAAGCACCGTCTCCAATACCTTTCTCTCCTTTTTCTAATTCTTCTAACAAACGAAAATTACGAGGAACTATACAAAGGTTATTTAGTCATTTGTACTGCATGTATCTCTTTGTTACTGTTCAAATTGTCATCTTTACCTTGCGCCATTATAAACAGAGAAAAAAAAAGCGTTTGTTTTCTTTGTAAGAAAAAAAAATGTTTATTTAAAAGGTCTGAAATAATCACCCATCTGCGGATACTGAAAAGAAGACATGACGTAGAGCCTTTGGTTGCATTCACGTAAATACCCAACGAAAAACACTGCTTTTGTGGCAGTTTTTCTTTTATACTTTGTGTTCCTTTTTTTAAAGTAAATAGTGTGCTCCTTTTTCGAACCATATCGTTTCTTCTCAATAATCCAAGTTGTTAGTCACTGACATCTTGTTCCTTTAAATAGCATTGCTTCTTATTTTATAGCTCTATTATTCTCTCTATTTCTATCTTTTTAAAAAATGAACTCTTCAACTGAAATTAACATTGCTACTTACAGTCCTGTACCTGAGCTTCAAGTTACGGATATTGCACAGTACAAGAAAATTATTGAGAGCCATGTTGTTAAGTATGGTCTTAAGTGGATTATTAGGAAGACAGCTAGAAATGACATCACGGATCAAGATTTGGATGAAGCTAGAGGTAGACCACGTACAGACTACCTTTGGAGAAGTCTGTATGAATGCCATCGCGCTGGAAGCAAGCGACACACTATGGCCGTTTAAAGAGCCTTGCAAAAAAAGTAAGAAGATCAGATGCAAGGCTCGTTTGATAGCAACTTGCTATTTCAGCAACCCTGAGAAATTGGTTATCACGGTGGATGGTAACCACTGTCATGTACTCGGCTCTGCAGAGGATCTTCAATACCTTCCTCAGTCTGCAAATGTCAACAGAGCCATCCTTCAGCGACTGCAAGAAGGATACAATACAAGAAGCGTACGTTTTGCTATGCATAGAGCATTTCGCTCTCACAATGAAGCTCCAACAAGCATTCCTCACAGGGATAGCTTTATTCATAGTGAAGATGTGTACAACATCTTCAGAAAGGTATTGAAAGAACCTACAAGAGGCATGACAATCAGAAAGTCTCTGTCAAATTCTGGTTGAACCATTTGGAAACAAAGAATTACAATGTATTCATCGACAATGACTACGACAGTTCATTCACCTTTGGATTCTGCTCAACTTGGCAAGCATCTCTTTTAGCCGAAACGAAGGATTTTTCTTTGGATGCAACGCATAACACCACCGCATTTAAAAATGGTCTGTTGCATACTTTGGTGATCAGGCATGCAGAAACTGGAACTGGCTGTCCTGTTGCATGCCTCTTCACTACTGATAGATCTTTCTTGCCTGTAAGTCATTGGCTCTACCATTTAAAACATCCTGCCAGTCTCTGTCCTGAAAAGATTACGATTGACATGAGCAACGTGGAAGAAAATGCGATATCGAAACGATAAACCAAATACATATGCTTACAGGCACGCCTATTTCGTTGAAAGTCTATACAATTGCATGTAGTCATCATTCCTTGCTCAGTTGGTACATTGTATACAGCTTGCGTCGTGAAACGCTTGACAATATAACAGGCTTCTTCATCAATATGCACTTTCTGCACCATATCTTCTAATGACAACTCATTGATCTCTTCTGCTGTAATAATTCTCTTTCTTGTCTCTCTAGTTTCTGAGTTCATACGTCCGATATTAGCAGCCATCCTTGCGGTAATGTGCATAAAATTGGTATGAACATCATCAACCAAGATAAAGACTAAGCGATCCACACTTCTGTTCCTCTCTCTTTGTAAATAGTTTGTCTTCAATTGGTTGTACTAGCTTTCCACATAGCTGCTGCTTTCCATATTGGTGAAAATATAAGGCTGGTAAGCAGCAGATCAATGTGAACATGACATATTTAAGATAATGTCTCAAAAGGTACACCATAAGCTCTTTATATTCACCAAGAGTTCTTTGGAGCTATAAAGGCTTCTGAGTAAATAACTCTCTTTGGTCTCTCATACATCAAACCCTTCAGTGCGGCCATCATGCCCCTATAAGTAGTGTTGTTTCTTGCTGTGTTTCCAGTGAAAGTCGAATATTCTCTGGCCAGATATGGATAAGGGTATTCAAAAGCAAACTATAATATTTAGTAATATCGACGATGATATTTATCAAACTTCTCGTTTCATCGTTTTTAATTCTCCACTAAAAACAACAATAGGGTACCCAAAGTTACTTGAATGGCAGTAAAAAGAAATGTAAGAGATAGCAAAGCCTACATGATGACTATAATGAGTTACTATAAACAAAGTACCGTGAGATTGTTACTGTTTCTGGTATAGCAAAGGAAAATCCTTTGATTTGTCGTCAAAATGCAATTGTTGTCACTACTTTTACATATCAGTAATTTAGACTTCATATCTGACAACAATAACATAAATGCTGATGTTAAAGATGTTGAATTTGTTTTTCTCTTCTTTTAAACCAAATGCCACGTAAGTTATCCACTAGAACATCACAGTGCCCAGAAAGAATGCCAGGCAGTAAGTCGTATAACATATGGAGCCAAGTTTGACTGGTGCTAAGTTATGCCTATAGATTTCCCACCTGCCATTTACCAGTTGAAACAATGCAAACTGTGTCCAGCTGGTAATGGTCAAGATATTGTAAGTACTTATCCATAAAACAAGCGAAAATAGCCCTAACGGGAATAATAACAGGTCTGGCAAAGGGATATCAATGCAGCAATCAATATTCGTTCAATCTTGGTCTCGTATATTGAATCAGGGCACAAAATCTTGTCAAGACATCTCTCTTTAACAAGAGAAGGAGCCTTTGGTGGTGAGAGCGTCACCGAATAGCCACTTTGATTGACCATGGGATCGCTTATGTCACCATTTCGGTGGTGATTTAAGTGTGTCCCTTTGTTTGTTTCTTTTAAAGGAGACAAAGAGATGCCAGTTACCTTGCAGGAAATGACAGACTCTGTTTTATATTCATTTCAAATGGACCAATAAATCATTGATTTTCTTTAAAGGAACCTTGTTTTCATTTATTTAGATACCCACACCATGCTGAGTTATCTGTGAGTTCAGTGCGTAACGGAGAGTGTTCCGACTCATGACTCTTGAGCGAATGCCAAGCAACATACTGAGAGGGCAAATGAACTACGATTCTCAGAATTGAGGCACAGGTATAAAATTAGTAAATGGGATATGCATATATTCTCAAATACATACTGAAACAAAAAATGAAAAAGAGGAATAAAAGAAACAGACGTATCAATAAAGTTAGTATTTTCCTATAATCATTTTTTCAAATAAAATTCAACCTAGATATTATTATTAGTGGTAATATGCTTATCAATTTGTCCTGTACAGAAAGCAGCAGCAAGTTTGTTGAATTGATCAGTCTGCGATGGACTGATATTTTTGTTGAATTGAGGGAATGTTGTTCCAAGCAGTAAAGTCGCCATCCCAGACAAGCCAATAGCAACAGCACTCAGTGTATCTCTAGCATGAGTGTTTTGACCTACTTTTACTGACAGACAGGACGGGTTCACGCAAACAAAAGCGCCATTCACATTTTTTAAATTGATACGGCCATTCTTGTCTGCTGTACTGCGTTTTAGATGTAATAGCTTCTTAAAACAAAAAATGCAAGTTTGCGACGTATTATATTTGCTTGTTATGCAAACCAAGGTATAGAAGCTATGCTTGATAGGCTTCCAGTGTCCTCCATACTTTTGATAGCCTTTTATAGACGCAATGTCTAAAACTTGAGGATGAATTGTTGGCTGCTTGTTGAATAACTGCTGCTTCGAAGCGTGCTTGAGATATCTTTTCAACGGTTTCTTGAGAGATGGCCAAGCGTTTATTCTCTTCTGGTTGTTATTCAAGGTATTTGAGTGATTGAGGGAGTCTAAGAGCCTTTGTTGCGAGATTTCTTGCTTCGGTGTCGATGTTCTTTGCTGTTTGAAACAAATAAACTGCCAATCTTCGAGCCTTTTCCACGACGTTTGTGAAGGTCATTGTATTGCCTCCGTTGGTGCTGACGTACTTCAGTTCTTCAAAGAGTTCTGAAGCTGCTTTTGCTGTGTATCAAAGCTTATTGGCGTCTTTGTAGCGCTGGTGAGTGACTTGAAAGGCATTAACTTGGTATTTTACAAAGGATCTGTTGATTATTTGGGCGTTGTCCATTCATTATCTTCATAGTGAGGTAGATCTCTGGCGTAGCGTTTGAGCTTCTTTTCCATTGCAGGCGCGGTAGTCTCCTTCAGGTCTGAAAGTATTGCTGCGGGGATTGCTGTGAATACATCCTCTTTGTTCTCAGCTTCCTCCGTACGAAGGCGAGTTGCGAACTGTTTGTAGAGCAGTTCCAGTTGCTCAGATGATAAGTTAAATTCTGTATTTCCACTTCCATCGCGTATGGTATTCTCCATAGCAATAGCCCCGGTGTGCGGCTTAGAAAAGGATAAAGAAACATGATGTTTTATTTTATTTTATATTATTTTGAATAAATAAATCGCGGCTCGAAGAGCTAATACCACATCTGGAACTGGTATAGGAACGGCCAGCAATTGGGGTTACAGATTTTCCCTCTTCTTCTTCTTCTGAAAGTTTTCTTTTTTGTTTCCAACATATTGTACCCCATTTGCAGCATATTTTTTGATTTTTGTCATTTGATTTGAATCTCCAGATTCGATACATTTTAGGATTTTTTCAAACTGCTTTTCAGCGTTTTTTAATGATCCAATTGCTATGTCAGAACTTGATTTCTCTTCTATCTGAGCTTCTTCAAAAATTTTGTCTGCTAACAAATATAGCTTTTGTATGTGGGCGTTGTCACATAACTCCATTCCAATTATAGACGTTTCTTGCGCACAAAGGAAATAGGCAAGGGCAGTAACAGGATTCAGCTTTTCTATAGTGATGTGTTCTGCAATAGAATCAAGAGTGTAAATTCTCAATGGCTTTGCCCAAAGCTTTTTTGATATTGTGTAATATCCACCATCATTCATTCATAAAAGATTGGACAACATTACATGCACCAGAAAATGCGACAGAAATTAGACTAATACTACAGGCGCTACCTCTACCTATTACCTATGGTGTAATCCAACAAAGCTTTTCAATGTGTAGCTTCAAGCTACACATGATTTGTTTCTTTTTAAGAACAAGAAGAGATAAAAAGAAATGTTGTTATTTATTTATTTATTCTAGTTTTGTATTGTCAATCTATCAACAAAAATTCAAGAACACACGTAAATATGATGACATCGTATTTTATATCAAGGAGTGAACTGGACAGCCTTAGGTTAGGCAGAGAATTTAGTAGTGTAAATTTGTATAGTGACAACATAGGTAGCGCCCCAAGGAAGCGCCCGTAGCATTAGCCTATTTTCTGATGCATGTAGTGTTGGCCCAAAAGATTTACTTAAAAAGCCTTTTATGGCAAATAACATAGCAAACGGCATGACCATGTACTTGTCACAGATATTGAGACAATATCTTTTTAGTCTTCTAAAAAACGCCCAGTCAAAAGTTTGCCATGAATCTCTCTCTTTTCTCTGCTCATAACACGGTTACAGAGACTTTTTCTACCTTGTCGCATTCTTATGTTTCCAAGTTAAAACCCGTTCATAACGGTTTGAAATCCAAACGAATTTTACTAGCTCACATTTGTTTGATGGTGTCATTATCTACGATGGTGTTCTGAAACCAATGGGACTAGCAGAGCCTGGCAGTGCAAGATAGAACGATGACAAGGCCGAGGGTGATACCCTAACGGCTTACCAGAGTACTTTGAGGGTACCCTACAAGATTGCAGCAAAAACAGGGGAAACATTGTTCCTACTGGGCAATTGCACATGTGTACGCACCAGGCATGTCGTAAGAGTTAAAGCTGGTTTTTTCCACAATTGATAATGGCTATTTCATGGCGTGGCGCTTTGGTCGAAAATTGTCTATATACATATTGATGGTTCTAACGACTCATCACCGGATTATGCCTATGTGGCCACTTCAGACTGTAGCACACCTTAATGTAAAATATCTTGACTTACTATTACGGCTTATTGTTCTTAAATATCATGTTTCTCCAATGCAATGTCATTGTAGTAATCTTCTTTGCTTGTTCAAAGTGCTACAAAATATTATTGAGATTGAGAAGCACTGTAAGAGATGAAGGTTCGTCGCCTTCATCTTCCAGATATCCAACACTTCATCCATTCTTTTTCTGCTGACATATCCTTAGACTGGGAGGCGGCGGTCTTTTTCCAATTCTTCTCGATCATTGACAAACATGTGGCCTTGAAAGATCTCGACCGCTGTTTTTCCAGCTGCTTGAAGTCGTTCTGGGTCTTTACATTTATAATTAACAACAGCATGGATGTCCAATTTGAATTCCTTTGAGATCAGCAGTGAGAATCTTGCTGATCGCTTCAGATCTTATCTAGTTGACATTCCTTGATCTCAAGAAGCTTCATTATTTGCTCTTGGATAAGATCAATGTCATTCGTGAAATCTTATTAGCATAACACATGGCCTTAGAAAGGATTAAAGACATATTACTGAACATAAAGCGTGGTTTGGACAGCTTATGACCCATATCTGAAGTTAAATTGGAATAAACTATGATTGAGTTAAGTATTGTCTCTCGATCAAATGAGCCAGAATTCAAAGTATGACGGATACGTACGAATTTCGGCGCCTTTGACAGCGCCGCTTCGGGAGGAATGTCAGTGTTACTCCCATCAAAGATCAGACCGGCTGCTCTCCGAAAGAGCCCACCAGTGCCACAACGCAAAAAAAACCATAAATAGACTTTTTTTTACATTTACGTATAAATTGTATTATAAAAAATTGCAAAATGCAACTTTACTTTCTGAAAAGACTGTATTAGGTAGTTCATCATCAGATTAGTAAAACAAGACACATTAGCCTCTTCGTGTTTCTGTTGTACTAATTGAGTCATATGAGGTTTTGTCCCGACCCTGCGATGAGTCAAATAAAAAAAAAAAAAAAAAAACGGAAGTTAAAAAACGTGGCTCGTGCAGCTGGGAATACTATATATAAAGCTGCTCATTATTGTCGTTTCATTCTCCCACACAATTTTTTTTATTACAACAAACACAATGTTCAGAGCAAACGACGACAATAAGCCCTTCAAAGTACTGATCGTTGGTGGTGGCCTTGCAGGCCTTGCTTTAGCCAACGGTTTAAAAAACAAGGGTATCTCCTGTGAGGTGTATGAACGCGACGTCGATCCGGATTCCCGTACTCAAGGATGGTCTCTCTCGATGCATATGGCTCTTCAAACTCTGTATGATTGCATTCCCAAACATCGATTTGAGTATTTTGGCAGAGAAGTTGGGGTTAATCACGAAAAGAATGAAGGAGGAATGACCTTTACAAACTTTAATGGCCTGACTGGTGAAATCGAGTCGTCACTCACAGCTCCTCCTTATAAGGCCTATCGTGTGAATCGAAAGCGATTTAGAAAATGGCTTTTGCAAGACGTGCAAGATTTGGTGCACTGGAATAAGAAAGTAAGTCATTATGAAGAGCATGCAGATGGTGTAAAAGTCTTTTTCGCGGATGGAACACACGCCGAAGGTGATCTACTCGTGGCTACAGATGGTAGCATGTCAACTGTGGCTCGTCAGTTACTTGGTGAAGAAAAGTTTCAAAGCATGACACGTATTCATAATGTACGTGGTTATGGCTGTAGTCGTTGGATATCAGAAGAAGAATGGAATGCTCTTGCACCGGAAGGCACCATATCTGGAATCATACATGGACGTATGCCTGCAGATGTTCCGGATGATGGATTTTCCAAGCCAGCTCTCATCTTTTACAGCTTAAACAAGGTTGATCGTAGCCGAGGTAACACGCCATACGATGTTCTTTGGTTCCTTAGTAGATATACCGAGAACCCATCTCCTCCTACGCCAGATGGATCGAACAATGCTGAAATCATGAAGATACTCAAATCCTGCGCCACTAATGCATTCCCTGGTGTAACTGCACATCAACAATTCGTTGTAAACACACCTGATGATACTCCACTTGTCGGTATCACCATACGCGAACGAGTACCTGTCTATGATGCATATATGGCCAATACCCAACGTGTCGTGTTGGCAGGCGATGCTGCTCATCCCATGTCCATGTTCCGAGGAGAAGGCGGTAATCATGCTATTTTAGATGTCGGTGTCTTGGTTAATGAAATCAATAATGTCGTATCCAACTCAAAACCGCTAAAAGAAGCCATCTCCGATTACTACAAAGAAATCATTCCACGCACTGAGCAAGCAGTAGAGGCATCCTCTAAAGCAGCTACAATAATGCATACTAATCCTGAAGCTATTCGTCAAATGATGGAAGAAAGAACTGCTCTCGTAAGAAAGTCATTAGAAGAAGAAGAAGCTCGTGCATGAAAGATACAAGCATAACACTGTAAATTTTATATAATCATTTAAATCTAAATAAACATAAATCCTTATATCATCTCTTTTTCATCTTTTACATTTTTACATTCTTATTGTATTCTTTCGTATACATATCCCTTAGAACAAGCGTATGATTTTTTTTTTCTTTCTTCTTAAGTAAGCCCTATATATAATTAAAGTGAGGAAATAGAGATTTCAAAGGTTGTGAGATATAGGATTGCATCATATTGTAAGCCAAATCAGACTTTTATTTAGTTGTCATCATTTCTTGAAACAAAAAAGTTGACCGAGACTAACTCAAGGCCGTTTTGCTGAACAAACGACTTGTAATCGAAACAGCTGGCGTCTTGAGATAAAGCATTAAAGTTTGAGTTGATAGATGGTTGCTTGTAAAGCAAGAAGATGTAGCGATGATCGCCAGTCTTTGGTGGTGGAGCAGGACCCATGTAAGAT
>JAMYHX010000257.1:0-59157 GCA_025529335.1 Rhizopus sp. PT2906 | reverse complement strand
AAATAGAAAGGAGCTAAAGATCCAATTAAGGAGATGATTTTCGCCTTGTCTTACATTTAACAACTTTTCCGACCAAAATTACCGTGTAACCAGTATCTATTTAATACACTTTTTTCTCTTTCTTTCTTCTTTTCCCTTTCATATTCTTTCAATCATGAAATCATTAGCATTAATCGCAAGCATCAGCTTAGCATTATTTGGATCTGCCATTGCTCAAGAAGGAGCCACAGTCCCCGTTGGATCTGGACAATCTACCTCTAGCAGTTATTCTTGCGATCCTAATACATGTAAAATTGCCAACAACTGTTTATGTGCATCCCAATCTCCACCAGGCGGATTAGACCCTAAAGATACACCTCAAGTAAAGTAAAGATAGTAGATATCTAAAACAGTACTCATTTTCTTTTTTCTTCAGTTTGTTACTGTCACCTTTGACGACTCTATTCAGCCTGCCTTGATGCAAACAGCCCTGTCAATGGTGAATGTTACGTAAGATTTTGTGATATTTTTAGGATATTAAACTTTTTTCTAATCGACTTTTTATTATCGCAGTAACCCTAATGGTTGTCCCGGTCACGGTACCTGGTAAAGTGGCAAACATTTCTACTTTTGGTATTGTACTAAATTTACTTTTTTTATTTTTATCTCAGGTTCGTTTCAATGCAGTATACAGATTTCTCATTGGTACAACAGTGGTATGCAGCTGGTAACGAAATTGCGGAGTAAGTTATTTTTGATATCATCAACCTGTGCGGACGTTTAACACCATTCATTATAGCCATACCTTCACTCACGTAGGCACACCTTCTGCTCAAGAAATTTCAGCCTGTAAATCCATGTTGAATGCCTATGGTGGCATTCCCAACTCAAAGATTCAAGGTTTCCGTGCACCCTTTCTGAATTATACCAAAGACACCTTAAACATCCTCAGCCAACAAGGCTTCCTGTACGATTCAAGTTCAAGTGCGGTTACTGATGATGCTTACTGGCCATACACACTTGATAATGGTATGGCTAATGACTGTTGGACTGGTATCTGTAATGCTGGTCAAGTCAAGTTGCCAGGTCTTTGGGAAATCCCAATGTATTCCGTTCTTGATAACAAGTCTATTCCTCAATTAATGGATGTCTACTTATCTGGTAGTCCTGCTGATGTTACTGCATGTAAGCTATATTCTTAAAGCATTGACCCCTCCAAAAAGATATTAACATAGAATTAAGGGAGCAACGCTGCTTTTGATAAACATTATAATGGAAACCGACAACCTTTTGGTATCTACGTTCATCCAACTCATTTGACCACTTACCCTGGTCTCCCTGACCCTAAGGATATGTTCCAAGCTGTCCTCAGTTTCATTCAATCCATTGCTTCCAAGCAAGACGTCTGGTTCGTCACTAATCAACAATTATTACAATGGATGAAGAACCCCGTCAAGGCGTCTGAATTGGGTAAGCAGGATTACATGCAGTGTAAGCAACCTGTTATTCCCAAAGAGATCTGTAATGGCTTGGATGATGACCACAATGGTGTCATTGATGATAACTTAATCAACAGCTGTAACTTTGGTCAAAGTAGTACCAAGACTTGTTTCAACTGTCCTGGATCAGCTCCCACTTTAGACAACCCCACACCCGCTTCTTCTGCTCAAAATGGAACTGCAGGCTTCCGTTACCCCATTCCTGATAACTGCGAGTAAGTAGCTGAATGTTTGATCTATTTTTTATTTAATTGCTGATCCATTATTTAATAGCACTACTTGGTGGGATCCTATCGGTAACACTTGTCTCTGTACATCTGCTGAATGTCAGCTTAAGAGCATCGCTGTCTCTAGACCCAACAATACATCTTCATCTTCAAGCTCCAGTTCTGGCAACTCTGCCTCATCATCCAATTCATCCAACAAGACAAGTGATGCATCTAGCCTATCAGCCTCTATTGTACCTGTAGTGCTTATGGCTGGTTTAATTGGTCAATTATTATTCTAATCTTTAACAATAACCATGTAATAAATATTTTTATTTCGCTTTCTCTTTTTATAAAGAATTGGCCACTTTCTGCTTGATTTCTAGAATAAGATTCAAGAATTCTGGATTGCTGTTTTATAAAGTTAATCAACAGAATTTTATATACATTTAATAACTTACTTTCTATATTCTGAATTTGCAGACGACAGGTTAAATATGCCAGCCATCATTTGTTCTGCTACAGCTTGTGTGACAGTAGGTGGGAAATCACGCAAGAGACGAAGACAGTTGAGAATATCTTCGAGCATCACATTTCTAGCCGCGGCAGAGATACACAGTCTTAATAAGCCAACCACAGTTCGCTCTACTACCAGCACGCTCTGCTTCTCTGCAAAGTCGAGTATGCCAAACATGTAATCTGTTGCATATGACCTAAATATAAAGCATTAAAGTATGTCCAGCTTAAGATAGACCATCATACCATAATTCCTCTATCCTATCTGCATTGCGTACAGTGATTGTCACCATAAACTCCAAAAATAGAACTGTGGCTGGATCATAGGGTATTGTCACTGTTGATTTTTTCATTGCTTCACTATCATAGCCAACTGAACGTATAGCACTCAGTAGACATTTATGTGTTTCTAAGCTAACTGAAGTAATGTTTGTAAACAGTTCCTCTAGCTTACAAGCAGATACGCAATCCACTGCACACATGGTCATCTCCACCTCTTCCTCCGTCGGGTCACGGCTGTAGGCTTCGTCATTAGAATAAGGAGATAAAAGATAAGAAGAAAGCGTGGATAGAAGCGAGCCATCTCTGCGGTTTTGTTGTTTTGAAGGCTTTGGTGTCTTTGGCTTGAGCGGGATATTGGTTGTTCCAGATAAAAAGTCTTCTACTTTGAGCATAGAGTTGGGTAAAAGAGAATTGAGGAAAAGGTTACGAATGATCTGAAGCACCTTTGTCCAGCTCTTGCGAAGGGCATTTCCGTACCTCGTAACTACTGTGAACAAGACGACGGCTGCGAGTTGTCCTTTATAGTCTCGGCCAAATCTTATCGCAAGCTTACTCACCACATATTTCTGACCAGCCACGTCTACGATGGGATCAGGCACAAATGATGTGTGGTTATCAAGTAATCCAGTCATTGAGGCCAAGTTAACGACAATACTGTCGAACGCATCATACAGTTCAAAGTGTGCAGCAAGAGTAGCGCAGTGACGGAAACCGGTGATTGCTCTCTCCAGTGTATCATCATCTTGAGCAGTATTAAACGCACATGAAATTGCTGCTACCAGAGGCTTCCATACTAGCTTGAACATGGCATGATCATAAGAAGGTGTTGAACATTGTTCAAAAGGGTCTGCCACTGCAGCTCGGTGCTGTAACTGTTTCCAAGCATAATTGAAGCCCAAGAGGCCTTCGTGCTCATCTGGCATCAGTATTTCATCTTTTTGTATAGCTTCATACATGGCCGTGAGATATTCTTTTGGAAAATCCTTATTGTCATTCATTCCACGTATGTTTCGAATATATTGTTCAACGGACATGCGTGATTGATGTCTGATCTGTGGATTATGTTGATCTGTATTCAACAAGATGATCGAGAAAGCTAATATTTGAGCAGCCTTCAGGTTCGCAATTCCGGAAGGTTCGACATTGAAAAATGTCTCTGCAAATGTATCAGTGACACGCTCAATCTGTTGAGCTTCGCCTGGTAAACGGAATGTCTCGAGCACCATACGTAATGCCTCATCCATACGTTTCTAACTCTCCTTTAGCATACGCTTTTTTTTAAAAAAAAATAAATATACTTACACCCTTAAAATCAAATTGACGCATATACGCTTGCAGTACATCGAAATTCTCGGGTTTGCCAAGATATTCTCCCACTACCTTTTTATCCAACTGTTGAGTTGATCGCAAAAAGTTTGAAAGACTCTTGTTGATATCGTTACTTTCATCAGGTACAATAATGTTGTTTTCTAACAGGAAGGCGATGCCCTTCTTGGGAGACTCGTTGAATAAACTCGCGCCTTTTAAAATAATCTTCTTGCGTCGCTTGCG
Organism: Rhizopus sp. PT2906; assembly: GCA_025529335.1. Taxonomy (NCBI): domain Eukaryota; kingdom Fungi; phylum Mucoromycota; class Mucoromycetes; order Mucorales; family Rhizopodaceae; genus Rhizopus; species Rhizopus sp. PT2906. The sequence continues at coordinate 55,124 of JAMYHX010000257.1, read as the reverse complement.
TTCGAGCAGCTCTTCAATTTTGTTAGAATCCTATATAGTTTGTTAGACATACTCTACATATACAGTACAAAAGCATGCTATGCTTTTTCTTACACATACAACATAGTCATCATTTATCTAAAAGACGATTAGTGTTTCGTTTAGATCTAACGCCGATAGGACATACCTTGCTTAATACTCGTTCTGTCATTTGAGCAATAAACATGCAGATCGTATCCAGACAAAGTGTGTGATGATTAGTAACCGAATAACTTTGTGGGTCAGGGAAAGAGTTCTAGTAACAACAACATAAAAATGAATCCGGCTACGTTTTTATAGTCTGTTTTTTCTTACCTTGCAGAGAAACTGAATTAGCTCTTCAAAGAGGTCTCCACAAGTTACATCACAGTCATAGTTATACCACAAACTGATCATAAACGTCTCCCTACGCACAAATTGCAGCAAACACTCGAGCAGCAACTCGCGTACTTCGGGTGTCATTGCCGTGTGATCTCCAGAATAATTCTTACTGGTCCTTGGATAATCAGTTGGCTTGCCCAAAAACATGTTGGGTGAAGCGCTTCGAGTGTCACCAACGATGCCTTGTTCTATTGTATCCAGTTTGGGTGCCATAAAGGTTATGTTTCCGCCCTCATCAACGTCCACGATGACATTACGACTGCCTGCACCAGTGGGTGGAGATAATCTCTGGATCAAGAAATACAAGAACAGCTCTTGCTGTAGTTTCAAATGAGGCCCGAGTGTATCAAATACGGTTGCAATAACTCGAAGTGATAAAGAAAGTAGAGGTATAGAATCTGTTTTTGCGAGTTGAAAGACGTATTTACAGAATTCGTCTGTGACTAACGACCTTAGGACTTCAAAGCGTCCTATACTTCTCCCTCCCACTTCAAATGCCACATTTAAGAGACCCAGTGCCATCATTCGCATCGAATCTGTATGCTTGTGTTCGTGAGGGTTCAATAATGATATTAAAACCCGGAGTAATTCTCGAATTGTGGGTATCCCATATGGTTTTGGAATAGTGCTTTGGTCATTGATTACTATAAAACTTATGAGTATAATCTAGTTTCATCAAAAGAAAGGGATTACCTAAGAATGAGCTTTTAGCTTCAGGCACAGGTTCAGATGAGGTGGTATACGAAGTAGCTGCCAACTTATCATCCACAGATTCTACTTCCTGATCCTTTTCTGCCTCCGCTTTCTGCTGCTGTTCTGGACTTTTATTGTCTGCATCGAGTGACGAAGTATCTTTTGGTGTATTCATGTGAACATGTTCTGTAAGTTCTTCTGATGCCTCTAATGATGATGTTACGAATGACCAATCATCCTCCAAGTTTTTTAACCTAACAGGAATCAATGCTCTGTAAACTTATAGGGTTGTAATCTAACCTTTCAAAAATAGAAACAATCATGTTTATCATTGAGTGTTCTGCTGATTTCCTCAACATTTCTATAAAGCATGCTGTTAAAATATGAATCACAAAATAGCATCTCTTTGTGCGTACCACTGAGTCTCATCTGGCAGCACATACTGAGTCCAGATTCCATTATTTCACAAACTGCTTCGTCGCTCAGTACTTGTCCACAATCACTTACTAAAGCCATTTCTAGTACCTGCAGCATACGCAATAGCACCAATTCATCAGAGACTGCATCAGAGGCCTCAAACTTGCAGCCACTTGTAGCTGAGGTCAATGTGTTCATTGCATAAGCGATATTAGGACTTTGTACACCCAAGATGCCATAATGCAGAAATTTTTCAATACTCCCCAAAGAGATTGCCGCGATTTGTCCTGTTGTATTACCAGAACAAATGACCTCAAGGAAAGGCTGAACGAGCTCAACAGCGTCGATATCTTTTGCATCTATATAGTTTTATATAAGTGCATCTTGTTATCATCTATTGATTCCCGTCTTCTTACTTTCGACACTCTCCAAATGTTGTTTAAGTTTGATGAACCCTTCTAGTAATGGATTTCTCTAACACATATACATGTTTATCTCTGTTTATATCATTGTTTTCATAATATTTACCTCTTTTGCACTTGAATCTTTTGTATATGTCCTTCCACTACGTAAGCCCATGCTGTCTCCTAAGCTGCCCATTTGAAGATTGCTCACATTCATGCCTGACCATCGTGCACTTTTACGCATGGCGCTTGTTACCGCTGAGATACTGATTTAGTAAACGATATTTTTTTGCATGTATTCATTTATACCGATTATTTCAGCATGAATAATCTGAAACCAGCTCGCTTCAGACTTTAATGTCGTCTCATGTGCTGCCTTTATTGTTTGAATCGATTGATTTCCTGGTTTAACTGATTTAGGCTGTGATGTCATAAAAGCAGTTTCTTTGGAAAAGAAAATGGGGGAATTGGCTCAGGAGATACGGACACGTATATTTTTTGAATTTCAGCTCAAAGTTCCCGTAAACATTAGCAGTGATTAGCAACAAAAAAGATCTGTTTGCTGGTGACCTGTTTTACTTGATCTTTTATTGTTTTATATTTACAGACTTGAACTGATGATAATCATTTAACGTGTATTGTTGCTTGAGCAAAAGAGAGAAGAATACGGAAGCAAAGTTGGACCTTTTACCGTTAGTTATTGATTTGACATATCACTCAGCAATCTACTGCTCTCTTCTTCAGAGCAAGCATATTATTTATTACTTGTATGCTTTCTATTGTAGTTTCTGATCTCACTTGCTCTTATCAGAACCAATGGTTGATTTTATTACGCAATAATGAACCATTCAGTAAAAATTGTTCGACTATTCGTAACCCTTATAATATGTTATGATAGTAGAAGTGTAGTTTTATGAATGATATCATCACTACAAGTGAATGGTAAAAAATGGGGTGTATCGAGAATTTCTAAAGGATATTGTGAAAAAGTTTTATAAAGAACAATGCAAAGTTATTTTTGGCAAGTATTCTTGTGTGAGAATAACAAACAAGGATACCTTTTGGATGAAATGATAATCAATCTGTAAACAGAAACAAAACAAATCTTGGTATGGAACGTAATGTTAAGTGTTCTTTATTTCAATGATGAACTGAATAGATAATGTTGAAAATAAATGTATAATTGTATAAAATGAATTAGAATTTGTGTCCATTGTTTTGCATTTCCATATGTTTTACAACATCGTGCAGACCGTCCGTATGCCCAAGTTCAATGCCGGAGTAATCAGGAAAAATGCTTTCTGGAAGTCCTTGAGTGTTGTAAGATGGATGCTGGAAGTTTGTAGGTCTTGGTGCAGGAGTAGATGAATCAGTTGTAGGAGTAGATTGAGCCAATTGCTCAACAGGTAAAGCTAATGCTAGGCCAATAAATGCAGCAAGAGGTAAAAAGACGCGAACCATTTAAACTGAAAGACACGAAGAAATAAGGAATAAAATAGCGTATTTATATATTTTCTCTTAAATCCCGAAGAGCTAAAATCATCTGAATCTAAGTTTTTCCCTTCTTTTTTGTCTCTTTCATTGTCTTGCCGAAAGAGGCAACGAATCAGAAAACATAAATATAGAAACAAGAACACTTTAAAATAGAAAATTTCAAAAAAAGACAAATTATCCAAAAATGATATTGCTATAGCAACTTCATGGCAACCTTTCATATTTAAGGTTGCTTTTTTATCATGTCAACTAGAAAACCATGAAAACAGTATCTTAATGACACACTACTGTTGCTTATTTTGTATCAGATCATGTTTCTCGTTGTTTCTGATGTCATTCTTTTCTATTTTTCCGAACTTTCTTCTTGGCAAAACGGGAATATGAATGGGAGCATCACATTATTAAGGAAAAATTGATTCTGGCTAGCCTTTTCTGTCAATATGTAAAAGCAATTGTAACTATAAGTAAAGTTTTCTTTATTAAACATCACGCAAGGCACGTGTGTGTGTGTATCATTGGGAAGGGATGCAATTGAGGTATATAAAGAGAGAGGGGGGGGTAACAGAGTAATAATAATAATGATGATAATCTACCATTGATGTGTTGAGTACAGTGCAGCAAATACGATTATAAGAATGATTACAATTGTACTAAATCCAATTGACATTATTCTATTCAATCGTTGCCATCTTTCTGCCATTTTTCCGCCTTTTTCTCTCACTTGTCTCGGCCAGAATGACCCCAGCCACCAGAAGGGAGGGAATAAGAACCCAAAGAGGAACAGTAAGCCTCCAACAGAGTAAAATCCGTCTTCGTCATCCTTTTTTAATATCCACCACGCTGGTTTCTCGGTCTCCGAAGGTTCTTCTTTGGGTGATCTTTTTAATTCTTTAATGTTGGACCAAACCAAGTCTTGATCTGGAACCATTTTTGGCTTCAGTATAGATGCATCTCCTGGAAATGGACGATCGTGAGGTCTATCTTGTTGTTGTTGTTGTTGTTGTCTATCTGATGATGGACTCATGGCAGAAGAAGAAGGCATGTGTGAAATGAGAGGAGTTGCTGAACTCGTTGAATATCTGCTATTCATGAGCTGTTCTGTTACTTTTAATGACAAATCACTCTCTTTGTTGTTCATGTTTTATTTTTTTTTTTCTTGTTCAAAATAGAAAGAAAAAGAGTGTATGACAAAAAAAATTATAAATTGATACATGTCAACATACTTTATCATTGCACCTCCTCCTCTCCACTCTCTCCTCCTAGGGTATCATTACAGTTTGCCCCCCTCCATATGTCAACCAGTTTCATTGTGACAGCTTTAACCTTTTTGTTTAGCTCATTCATTGGACTCTTACACGCAAAGGGGAAAAAAAAATAGTATTTTATTTATGTTGACTACAACATTGATGTGTATGCTTTGATTTACGATGAATGTTCTTTGATTTTTTAATACTGTCATTATCACCTAATTCTGTATCTTTTGTGATTCTTAATTCTATATTCATTCATTAGAAGGTCATCCTTTCACTCTTTCACTCTCTTTAACTGAAATAAACTTACTAAAGGTATTATTTCCTTGGTCAACTCCCTGAATGACATTCTTTCTTAGTAACACATCCACTTGGCGAGCTAACTGAAGTTTCTATTTTCCCAATATTAGTGTTGGTCTTACATTTTACTTTATATTTACTTCTTCAAGGATATCTGTATTTGTCTCGTCTTTAAATTGCATAAATCGTGCATACGTTTCTTTTCTAGCAGCTAATCATTATAAAAGAAGAATGTTTGATTCATTGATTGTTAATCATTGTTGTTACTATTACCTTCAATGGCTCTGTAATCAGCTAGAAAAAGAAAGAAAAAAAATATTTTTTAAACCATGTTTGATGATCAATACACTTGTCTTACTGTCAAATACTTGCTTTTGTGTCCTCAGCAGACTGCGATAAGCTTGCAGCACTGCTTGCTTTGAAGGTTGAAGTGACATTGGTTAATAAATCAAAAAATTGATTTACTCTTTTATTCAAAAGTAGTGTTTATAGAGGCCAGGGTGTGACTGGTCAAACAGAAGAAAGAAATAAAATAATGAAAAAATAGGTTGCCAGTAAGGTCCACCCTCAACACGATAGATTGGCTTCAGTTATTTAAATATAATAATACACGTAAAGATATAGAGGACATGAAGTAAGCAGGTCTCTCAAAATTTCATATCTTGGTGTTGTAAGATTCAGCAATGATATGTGATTAGTATGTCTGTCTTTGATATTCTTCATGCAGTGCACTCTCTTCCAACACACATTCAGCAAAATACTTCTTATTAATATCACTTTGTAACAACTAGTAATAAAGAATAAGTAAATATAATAAATTGTATCAACTATTCGTAGTATTTACCTGGTCCAAATTTCTTTTTTTTTAATCCCATTATATCTACTATTGTAGTTTTTTCATTTCTTGATGTTTTTGATTGTGTTGATAAAACTATCTTCTTTACAACATCGCTGGTATTCATCTTCTTCGTCCAGATACCTGACTGAATCCGGGAGTTTGAGGGATCTTGCAGTAAGCTCTTTTGCTTCATCGGTCAATTGATTTTCTGGCAGCAAAGGCATAGATGGTCAAACGCGTGACCTTTTCCAATACTTGCTCGAGGAGTTCGCTGTCGTCGTCGTCTCCTCCTCGTTCAACAACGAATTTAATTTCTTCAAATACTTCGATTGCTCCCCTTGCTGCAATTCCAAGTCGATCTTTCATCTTTGAAATATTTGTTGGTTCGACTGATATGTATTCTTAAGCTTTTGGACAAACAACTTATTGACTACGCCTGACTTGGTCTACTTGCCTCCGTATTCTCTGTCATCTTTTCAAGGAAAAGGTTGATAAAGAGGATCAAGTTTGATCTCTCTTGTGATTATGTTTGAATAAGGTTTGAACGGTTGCTGTTACCTTTTTTTTTTTTAAAAAAAATGGGTGTCAAAAAATAACCCTTTTCTTTTGTTCTTTATTTCTCTCCTTTCTTTATAATAAAATGTCAGACAAAGGAAATGCTGTAAACGACTTACAGAATGCAACAAAGAAAATGCTTCCAAAGCACTTCAAGTAGATGTTTACAAGAAACACTCAAAGATACACGTTTAACATGGTTTATATAGATCTATTTATGAAGCCACACGCATAGCTTTAGATTTGAAGACAATTGAGACCAAGCTTAATAATCTAAGTCAAATAAAAGAACGCTTATCAAGAGAAAGTAAAGCTCCTGAATCACTTAAATCAATGGGTATGTACACCAATGACATGATGACTTGTAAAATTAAGCGTCTCTCTCTCTTTTTAATAGATGATGCTATGAGAGATATAGAAAATGAAATAAATTCCAAGAAAAAGGAGTAAGATTAAACAATACATTTAGAAGAGAAGAAGAAGCTTATTTATAATACATAGATTAGCCGACTGCGAAGAGCTAGCATCTAACCAGTTCCGAGACATCATTCAACACATTAGCAACTACACAGATAAGATAAAATCATCTGTGTCAGTGGCCCTGGCCGAATTTAGCGAAAAATTACTTCAAGCGACCACCGAGCAGCTCACAAATTCAGCACAGTCTATTGAAAAATTGAACAAGGAAAAGATGGACGTGGCTGAAGGACAAAAGATATATGCGTCATTGGAAGAGTTTAAAAAGCACGTCAAGGAATCTCATAACCAGCATGTGATGAGTATTGGAGCCCAAAACGAAAAGACATTTAGAGATGTTGTCAAAAAAATGGAGAATATGCTCAGTAACTTTGAACAGACAGAGATGATCAATAAGGTATCGAAACTCGTTATAAGGCAGTTGGAAGCAAAGGTCTATGAACGTGTGAAGCAAATCAGTGAAGAAAACAAACGGGATCAAACAAAAGAGACCATGGGATCAGAACAAATTATAGAAATTGTCAAAAATGAAGTCAACGCGCGATTAGGACCTACCAACCTTAAAAATATCATGGCCACTTTGCCTGAGGTTCAGCTAATGGTGGACTTTTGTAAAAAGGTTTCTCCTAATGTTGGAGGCGTAGATCAAGCTGAACTTGCTTCTGTCAAAGAAGCCACGATGCAGCTGGGCAAGGAACATATTCAGATCAGACAGAAGCTTGAAGAAACACGTTCAATTGTAGATTCGCTCAGATCAAAATCGCTGCCTGGACAACCATCTAGTGACACAGAAGTTGTATCCGCTGCATTATTGGCTAACGTACAACAAATGGAACAAAATGTCGCGTTTATGTATAATCATATCAAGATGATAGATACTTCATTTAGAGCACAGAAAGATTCCGTAGATGGTGCAATTACTCTTCCAAGAAAGCGGGCGAGAACAGATGACGCCTCAGAATTGGATGTTCATGCTAGATTGGAAGAAATAGAGAACAAGCATCAGAAGCTTCTTGACTTTATATTGCAATGCAAGGATAATGTCCTGGACGAAATGTTCCCAGCTCGTCTTGAAGCTGCCATGAAGAAGATTGAACAGATCTTATTGTACGTTCTTTGTTCTATAAATGATAATCTTGCTAACTATTGTATTGTATAGAAATCATGAAATGTTTATAGCCTTCATTATTGACCCCTTTTCAACAAAGAAAAAGAAAGAAGAGCGAGCCATTACGAACTTTCCTGAAGACCAATATCTCAATCCTGCCATGATTGACTGTATCCAACAACTTGTTAAGAAGGCAACAGAGGAAGCAACAGCACCTTTATATCAGCAAATTAAATCACTTGAAGAACAATTGAGTAAGAAACAATAATATTTGAAAATTACACAAGTAAATTATCCAAAAGCAACTTAATTACATCTACACTTAACATATTGCATCATTCTTCCCCTCCTTTCCTCCCTCTTCTATCACTGAATGTGTTGAATAAAAAACAGAAAAAAAAAAGCTTTGTTAAATATCCTATACTGCTCATCTTTTCAATAAACAAACACATTTAGCCAATATCATTGCCCATATGGCTTTATTATGGCGGTCAAACCAAAGTATATTTAATAAAAAGAAAGGAAACTTATTGTGTGTATCCCTCGTTTATATATAAAAAATCTAACAGAATAGGAAAATAAAAGTATAATATAGAATAGTATAATCATACAACTAAAAAGAAGAAAAAAAAAAGGAAAGAAAGAAAGAGAGGGGAGGGGGGGTAAATTACTTGGCTGGCTGATTGATTGACATGCTATTGAGCAAATTTTGAACAACTAAAAAAACGTTAGCCAAAAGAATGGTCTGTATTAAACTACTTACGAACTGTTTCATCAGCAAACGAATGGTTTTGTGAGAACAATGTCGGATAATGATGTTGTCCTCTTGACGCTGTTGTTGTCGTGGGTGTTGAAGCAGATGCTGATAAAAAGGCCGATATGGACTTATTATGATGAGATGCTGTAGTAGAAGATGGATAAATTAAAGGTGGACTTTGGGTATGGATATAGTTTTGGAAAGAGGGTAAAGTACCGGTATGTTGTCTTTCTTCTAGTACAATATCTGGCATGGATTGACTTGAATGCATAGAGCTGTTATTACTACCTGTGGATGTAGAAGACGTGGGCATAATGTATGAATTAAAATCATGGTTGCTCGTCGATGTTTTACTGCTGTTCAAGGCTGGATAAAATCCTCCATGGTTGGCGTTGGCAGGTGGAGGTGCGTATATCTAAACGAAATATGAGCAAAACTTACGAGTTATAACAACAACAACAATTTACCATCGAATGAGACTTGCTTTCCATGGGCCCTGTTATCGGTGGACTACCGACGAAACCATTCAGCTGATGCCCATTCGTACCCCAGATGTCTAATCCTCCAGGTGGACTAGTCGGTGGAACGCTGCGAAAGAGTGAAGGTGGCGGTCCTCTCTCAGCTGGCGTGTCAAAGATGGCGCGGATGTTCTCGGCTGTTCGAGTTGAACTCATATCTCTAAAATTTCTCCAAGAGGCATCCAATGCACTCGCTGTCGTCGTGGTTGGGTAATCAAAAAGAGAATAACTCTTGAGGCTGCTGTTGTTGTTGTTGTTGTTGTTGTTGTTCAGCACAGACTGGAAATCATTCAAGATAGATGAAGATGACGACGTCGTGGGTGATACAAGATCTGTTCAAGATAATATAAAGCGTAAGTTATCAAAAAGAGAACAATTGTCACTCTTTACCTGAAGCCATAATGGGCGGAGGAAGAATTTTGCTATCAAACACATGGAAGGGAGTTGTTGCAGTCGATACACTGGGTTGGATGCCTTCTTTAGGCAGAGCGTGATAATGACCGTTGACTGTGTGATGAAGTGTCGTGCTTCCTTCGTACAAAGCGATCTGTTGATTCTTCAAGTAATCTGTGGCTATCTTCAAGGCAACAGACAAGGCATCTATGTTTCCCTTGACTGTCTTGAAGGTGATAATTTCGTCCTTTTCAATATTTTCATCAGCTTGCTCTTGTGCCTTCCACTCTGTCTGAATGTTGCACTCCTTTGAGATACGCTGAACAACTTCCTTTTCAAATGACTCAGACTTTAACGTTGGTATCAATTGGGATGAGAAAGGTATATATAGCTTGTATTCTTCGGGCAGAATAGATCTCACCATTTGCACAGCGATCTCTACCTGAGATTCAGGACCTATAATCGTCAGTGTATCACTCGCCAGTTCATCATCAGGCCAAATCAAGCGTGTGTTGGTCTTTTTGGCCGCTTCTGCTAAGAAAGCAGCTTGATCACGCATCAAGGTACGACGAAGCCAGAAGGGTACGTCATGCATGACCTGCTCGACGCAATCTCGGTCCTTTGGATTGATCAGTTCCATGACAGCATGCCGTAAGTTATCCAGATTGACTTGGTTCTTCATAGGTGTGCGTGCGACAACATTGTCTTCGTTGTCATAGTACCCACCCAAGGCAGCAAATTCTTCTGCGTTTGAAAACTTGACGTAAACACCGTATTTTTTCATGATACGCTGAATGTTTTTGCCACCCACACCAATGATCCTTTTATGGTATACCTCGGGTACGTAAAATGATATCTCTGCAGGCAATTCCTCTTGCAGCAATGTCAAACCGTCCAGAGCCTTTGTGAAACTGTTGCTTTCGACTTCGATAATAAAGTTGTATTCACTGAATGGAACAAACTTTATCTTGGCTCCTGAGGTCTTCATGATCTTGTTGATTTTGCCACTCTTTTTGCCGCTGATAAATTCTCGCTGATCATTGGAAAGTTCAACATTGAAAACTGTGCTTTGATGAAACATCTGTATTTTGCACGCGCGCGTATATGTTAGTGCTTATTGCATTTCAATTTTATAAATATTTACCTTCAAGAATGCCATGTCATGAAGACGTTGATAGACATTACGTATTGCTCGCTCCGTTCCATGAACCTCGATACGGCTTGGATCAGACAAATAAGCGACTTCAGCATGTGATATCTGAGATAACTGAGAGACAAGGCTTGAAATGTTGGGTAAGAAAGTGTGAGCATTTTCAACCCCATAGATGTCACGGTGATTAAAATAGAAGCAAGCTTCATAGACGCCACAAGCCTACGTAAGGGGAAAAAAAAAAGAATAAAAAGAGTATGTTAGCACGTTTTTTTTTTTTAAAAAAAATAAAACATTATTCACAGGATGCTTACCAAATGATGAAGCGAACGTAAAGTACGTTCAACATTGACTTGGTTCTCTGCATAAACCGTAACCAGGTTACTGCCAGTGCCCATCTTTGGGAAATGAATAAAGGAAGCATTATCACGCATTATTTTCCTTAGATCGTTTCTTTTATGTAATAACATCCAATCTAATTTACGTGGATGTAGTACAGCTTCTTTCTGATGAAGGTTTTTTGCCTAAAAATATTCTCTTTTAGTGACAAAATTTTCTTAAAGAAGCTGATATACCTTTTCATTTGCAAGCTGATTCAGCCTTTCTTTGACGCGTGCTACCTGTTGTGATTCTCCAGAGATATAGATGAAAGGACTGTCATTTGCTGATAAAAATGGTGATGGGAAATAGACCGAAGTAGCTGTTTCTTCCAAAATGGATTGAAGTCCGGTTCGTTTCCGTCCGCATATTAATTGATGCAATTTGTATGGAATATTTAATGTATCTACATTCAGCTGTGACTAAGCATACATAAAAAAGTATATCAGCACACATAAAAAGGGTCCATGTTCCCTTTACCTGTTTATCTAACATGACCAACACTTTGACTCTAGCACTCTCAGCTTGGTCGGGTATACCAGTGATAAGGATGTTCACTGTGTTTTGTAAGGTAAATGAAGATTGAGCAATGGGTTCAGTGACAGTGATGGCTGTATTGGTTTCTGCTGCAATTTTATCGCATTCTATACGTAATTGATTACAATCTTGATCAGGGATCTTTATATTCAAGTGGATCTAAAGATCAATTTTATATGTCAGCTGTAGTCAATTATAAAGTGAACAATTTATACTTTGGTAGGATATAGATTGAGTAATTCAGTTCTTGTTGCCATCACATTGTCTTTTTGACCTGTAAGCGTAATATTGCTGCCTTCCACTGAAATTTGACAGGTCAAAGAGGCTGGTAATGTATCGACTTGTCCAAAATAAAATGAAAACGCACAAGTCATAGTCGTCTTGTTTTATCCCCTTCCTTCCTTCTTTTTTTTTCTTTAAAAAAAAAAAAAAAGAGAAACCTTTATTTTTCTTTATGAAAAAGAAAAAAAAATAGACGAAAAAGGAGACTCAAAAAATTGAGAATAAAATATTAAGAAACAATTTTCTTTTTTTGCTTCTTTATTGTTAAATTAAATAAAAAGTCATATGCGCCCCCCCTCTTCATGTCAACATAAGCCATTGCGTGTAAATGATTTGTATATGAAAGAACATCTTTTTTCTATATAATTTGTTGCTTAGAAACAAATTTATTCTCTTCCCCCAGACCTCTTATTCTCCCCCCCCTTGTAAGGAGTGGTATATTTTATGGCTATTGGCTATGTTTCGAACAGTCAGTCACTCCACATCAAAAAAGTTTTTTTTTTTCTCTTTTTTAAAATGACTATTTCTTTACTTGAATCTGTGGTCAACCTGGTTTAATTCATTGCTTTATTATCCTTGTCTTTTTTCTATACAACTTCATTTTTAGTACAAGTGCAAATATTTGTATCTGATTGTTCCTACATCAAAATTAGTTCACTACAGTCGGACTACAGATGCGCGTTATTCGAGTTATTCGAGCCGCGCAATTTTTTCTGTATCAATAAAACTACTCTTCTTCATCCTTTATAAAAGTCACATATCGCGAGCTTCTATTATGGATAATACTAGAAATAACAGAAAAAAAAAGCAACGAATTTGTTTCCCAAAACAACTTACAAACAACCTACAAACAGAAAAAGAAAGCTGAGAGCAAACAAAATGTCTCCGATAAAACACCAGACCATCCTTTCAGACTTGGTAAGCAGTAATCAAGCGGCTTGTTTTACCTCATAAAAATCAAAGCAAGATCTAATCAATAAGATTTAGTTTTCAACATAGAAAAGAACCAAGTGGTTGTATGTCAGATTATCCAACAAGACGCGTAACTTAATAAAATCAGTAGCAAGAAATTCTTAAAGAACTTGGTTATTTTAGTATCAGCGGACGAGATAAAGCTATCTTTGATATCACCATGTAAAAGACTCGCACACTGATTACGTATTGTTTTAAAGAGTGAATAACAGACAAGAAGGAAGGACACTAAAGTAATAAAAAAGACAATTCTCTAAATCATGCTTCTTCATCGCACCTGGTATTTTCTAAAGTAAGATGGTTATGACACGCCCCGAGGTTAACGTAGACCTACAACTCATTCCTAAAAGTATTATAATCATCTACAGTTAAATCCATGGACAACATTATATTAATAAATATAATGGCTCTTTTACTACTATTGTGGCCATTTAGCTGAAGAAGAGGATATTCTGTATTCTTTTGAAAGACAAGAATGAACGTTAATCTCAAAGTGTCTCAGTTTAGATTAAAGCTGAAGTTTAAAATAACTCCAGCTGTCATTGAACCAACACAACGGATGAGCCATTTGTGGATCCTTCTCTGTGTCTCCCTCCCTCTCTCTCTCTTTGCCATTTGATTAGCCAATAAAAACGCTTCAAGTGTCCTCTCTCTTTCACACAGCTCCTCTTTCTTTCTTTTTTTTTTCCCCTTAATAAACATTCATCATGTCGGACATGTCAGACGACGAATTTCAACCACTTGAACCTACTCTTCAGAATATTCTCGATCAACCATCACTTCACTGGATCTTTGTTGGTGGAAAGGGTGGTGTTGGTAAGTGATTGTTATTCCGATGGAATGTTTTTTTTTTTTTTGTTCTAATAGATTCCAGGTAAAACCACCACGTCTTGTTCTTTGGCTGTTCAACTGTCCAAAGTGCGTGAATCTGTCTTGTTGATCTCTACGGATCCTGCTCATAACTTATCTGACGCATTTGGACAAAAGTTTTCCAAGGAAGCAACTCTGGTCAATGGTTTCAGTAATTTGTATGCAATGGAAATTGACCCTACTTCTAGTATTCAAGAAATGATTGAACAATGTAAGTAAAAGATGAGAATATAGAGATTGAAGCTAATGTTGTTATAGCTGAGCAAAATAATCCTATGGGAGGTATGATGCAGGATTTGGCGTTTGCTATTCCTGGTGTTGATGAAGCTATGGGATTTGCTGAGGTGATGAAACAAGTAAAGACGATGTCTTACTCAGTTGTTGTCTTTGATACTGCGCCTACTGGACACACGCTTCGTTTCTTATCGTTCCCTACTGTATTAGAAAAGGCACTTGCAAAGATTAGTGGATTAAGTAGTCGCTTTGGTCCAATGGTTCAGCAAGTATCAGGTATGATGGGTATGAATGCCAATCAAGAGGATATGTTTTCAAAATTAGAAGAAATGAGATCGATTATTAACGAAGTCAATAAGCAATTCAAAGATCCTGTAAGTATGTTTATTGTTATTTAAACAATGTGCTCATATTTAATAGAATACAACCACCTTTGTTTGTGTTTGTATTTCTGAATTCTTGTCTTTATATGAAACAGAACGAATGATTCAAGAATTGACTTCTTATCATATTGATACGCACAACATTGTCGTCAACCAATTATTATTCCCTAAAGAAGATTCCAATTGTGAACATTGTACTGTTAGACACAAGATGCAGCAAAAGTATTTAGATCAAATCTATGATCTTTATGAAGATTTCCATATTGTTCGTATGCCTTTATTAACAAAAGAAGTTCGTGGTGTGGAAGAAATCAAGGAGTTCTCAAAGATGTTGGTTGAACCATTTCAAGAAAAAAAATAAAACTAAGCCAATCAAATTACTTGGTTCGAAATCACTAGAAAGTTTTTTTTCTTCTTATTAATTCCCCCCTTTTTTTTCGATTGTTTCTTTCTTTTCTTTATTATGGTTGCCGATACTAAATTTTATGATATCTTGGGCGTGAGTCCAAATGCTACAGACAGTGAACTCAAGAAGGCTTACAGAAAGCTTGCTTTAAAGTATCATCCAGACAAGGTATTTATATTTTTATATTGACTAAATAAGATCTGACCATCTCTTATAGAATCCTGATGCCGGTGACAAATTCAAAGAGATTTCTCATGCTTACGAAATCTTGTCTGATCCCGAAAAGAGAGAAATCTATAACCAATATGGTGAAGAAGGCTTAAACGGTCAAGGTGGAATGGGCGGTATGAACGCTGAAGATTTGTTCTCTCAGTTATTTGGAGGTGGAGGATTTTTCGGTGGAGGTAGCCGTCGTGGACCTCAAGGACCTCGTCGTGGTAAAGACATGGTGCATCAATTGAAAGTGAGTCTTGAAGACCTTTACCTTGGAAAGACCAGTAAATTGGCTTTGCAAAAGAATGTACTCTGTAACAAGTGTGATGGCAAAGGAGGCAAAGAAGGTGCAGTTCAAGCTTGTAAAGGCTGTAATGGACAAGGTATCCGTATCATGATGAGACAAATGGGTCCCATGATTCAACAAGTGCAGCAAGCATGTCCTGAATGCCGTGGTACGGGTGAAGTCATTAACGAAAAGGACCGTTGTAAACAATGTCTGGGTAAAAAGATTGTAACCGAGCGAAAGATTCTCGAAGTTCATATCCAACGTGGCATGCGTGGAGGTCAAAAGATTACATTCTCTGGTGAAGGAGATCAAGCGCCTGGTATCATTCCTGGTGATATCATCATCGTCCTTGAAGAAAAGCCTCATCCTCGCTTCATTCGTAAAGGAGATGATCTCGTTTACGAAGCCAAGATTGATCTTTTGACTGCCTTGGCTGGTGGTCAATTTGCTATACCCCACTTAGATGATCGTGTTCTTTTGGTGAATGTGATTCCTGGTGAAACGATTCAACCTGACATGGTTAAAGTGATCCCTCATGAAGGTATGCCTATACATCGTGTCGACAACCGTGGTCATCTCTTTGTCAAGTTCACTGTTGAATTCCCTCAATCTAACTGGACAGACGAAGAAACAATCAAAAAGTTGGAAACCATCTTACCTCCTCGTCCCGCATTACCCACATTTCAAGATAAACATACCGACGACGTTGTCTTGGTGGATGCAGAAGGTTATCAAGCTAGAAACAGTGGTTCATCTCATGCATATCAGGAAGATGATGACGATGATGATCATCATCATGGCCCCGGTGTCCAATGCGCTCAACAATAAAAAATTATTTAGAATGGCATATAATAAAATTCTCGTTTGAACAAGAGACACACTGAGCTTGCCCAATCACCATTTATTTTTAACCAATCATTTAGCCCACGAATTGATCTTTTTTACTTTATGCACGTGTGTGTGTCTGGTTACTGTTGGCATAACAACATTTCCTCGTCTTCTTTTTTTTTTTTTCCTTTTTCTTTCTTTCTTTTTTCCTACTCTTTTAAATGACTGAAGATATCAACGTAGGTACGATTGATCTGAATAAACAAAAACCAAAGCCCAAAGCCACAATTGGGCTTCGACCTTATTTTGCAGAAACAGACAAGAAGTATGTTCAATACCTATTCTACTCGACCTATTTCAACCTTGTGCCTCAAGCTGTTCGTTTACGACTGCAGTCTCCCTTTCTGATCGCTCTATGGTTGGGTCTGTATGCACTCTTGATCACAACAGCAACACGATTAACCAACAAGTATGAATGGCCATCTATGCTGACATTAACATTTCAAGTCTTTGTCACTTTGGTCTCTGTAGGTGGAGGCGTTGTAGGTCTCTTTTGGTACTTGGACAAGTTTGATGTAACATACAGAGTGATTGAAGGAATTGAAAATGACTTGAAGGAACCTGATGTTTACTATCGAGGCACACCGGGTGATATACGTAAAGGTAACTTCTGGGTGCTCACTCTCAATGATGAGATTGTGGGTTGTATCGGCATGGACCATAATCAAGAACCGGTCATTGACCAGAGTGTGAAAGAAAGCAAGTATGTGAGAGCGTCTGAGCGTCCGAGTACTGCTGATGCCCCCGAGATCCAGGCAGCCGAATGGAAGAAGACAGCCTATGTGTTGGCGAAATTAGACGATTGGATTCGATTGGCCTTGGTAGGCAGTTTTGATTTCGTTCGAGACATCTATTTGAAACTGAACAATGTTCAAATTGAAGAACGCCGTCAAAAGATCTTGTTTGAAGCACACAAGCCTCAGGAGGCCAGTGTCAGACGATTAGCTGTCAAATTGGAATGCCAGGGCCATGGACTGTCAACCGTGTTGTTGAAGCGAGTTGCCTTTTGGGCTCATGCACACCAGATAGAGTATCTCTATGCAGAGACGGACGAGTTACAGACAAAGATGGCAGAGATCTTGGAAAAGAGACACGGCTATAAGCTTGTTTCGAAAGAAAAGTTGGGATATTTCAGAACCAGATCAGTGTATCGCCTTGATGTCAAGCTCTGGATGAGTCAGGAACTCGAAAAGAGAGCAGAGGAAAAGAGAAGAGAAGATGAATTGAAAGAAGAAGAAGAATTAAAAGCTTTTGAATAACTTGTATAATAATAAAGATGTTATAGACAATTGTGTAGTTTCTAGATTTTATTATTATTGTGGTTATTATTGCTGTATAAATGTATGTTACAATGCTTTTTAGAAAATTGAATGAAAGAGTTGGTATGTTACAAGAATGATTACACAAAGAGAAGCATTAATAGCCAACAGCAGACATGATACCATATCCAAGAGTGAAGATCAAGATTGTCACAGCCACACTGACAGGGATACCGACGATAAGGAAATCCTTGGCCTTAAGATAAGGTTTGCCCGTCTGATCTTCCATCATGATGGCAGACATGTTTGGATAACCTGACACGGGAAGACCCATACCGGCGGAACAAGCAAGGCCTGCACCCATGACGAGCAAATTGGGATGGGGCACAGGTAAGTTCTTGCCGACCTGTTGGACAATAGGCACGATGATGAGAGCAGCAACTGTATGAGAGACAAATGTAGAAAAGACAAGCAAGAGGAAAGCAAAGATGGCAAGGATCGCGATCGGTTGTAGGTTTTGAACACCGTCCTTGATGCGGAGAGCGATATCTTGAAGCAGACCTGAGGAAGTGACGGCGTTACCAAGAGCCATGCCGCCTTGAGCGAGAACGACGACAGACCAGAGGAAGGCGTTCAGGTCGTTCTTGTTTAGGATACCAGTACCAAAAAAGACAAACAATGGGATGGTGGCAATGATGCCTGTGTCACCAATATGAGACTCGAGTGCACTTTCGGCACACCAGAGAGCGATAGTAAGGATGGTGATGAGCATAATAAAGGCTTGAGTCCAGGTGAACTTGCTGCGAGTTGCCTTGATCTTGTTCAAGTGAGGCACGGTTCGGTCGGGTCTATAGATGAGCAATAACAAGCCCCAGCAGATGAAGATACTGATGATGGAGATGGGAAGAGCCACGCCAAACCAAATACCCCAGCCTGGGTTGGGGTTCATGTACTGCAGGGTAACAATGTTTTGAGGAGAGGAGATGGGTGATGTCATGCCGCCAATACAACTAGCCAAAGCAATGCCAAGCAACAAACAAGGTGCAACGGTTGAACCATTAGGAAGTGTACGCAAGATAGGATCGATCAGGGAGAAACAAAGGACGGGAGTGGCCACATTGGAGATCCACATACATAGAAAAGCAGCTACGATCATGATGGAAAGCAAGACCCAGCGAGGACGTGTACCAGCACGAGAGAGGACATGGGTAGCAAAGGCTTTGGCAATACCATATTTAGATAATGCAGCAGCAAGTGCAAATCCACCAAGGAGCATCATAATTGTTCCGCTAAACATGGACGAAAAGACGGATTTGGATGCAGCCTTTGCCGTCATTGGTGTTCCGTCTGCATTACACATAATGCCTAGCAGGACAATTAAGAAGGGGATTAAGAGAGAAGTAGCGTAGAGAGGAATAGCTTCAGTAGCCCACATGACAGCAGCAAAGATGAGTAGAGCAAAGCAGTAGTTTTCTTGAGTATTGTTAAAGATGTTAACGTTGAGAAAGACAGCGAAAAGGACAACAGACAACAAGAAGAACATAATGCTATGGACCAGCTCAGCAGGAACTCGATGTTGCGTGAAAGGGATAGGATAGCTCTTGGATGGCTTGCTTTGCTTGACATGAGCATCCAGTACTTTACGTTCTTGACTGACCATATCCTTCCAGACAGTGTTACGGTCATAGGCGATCTGATCTCTCAAGTGAGTTTTCATCTGACGGACAGCGATAGCAACCTGGCCATTACAGAAAGCATCGGCATAAAGGCGTTCAACACGTTCGATTTGAGAACGAAGAACCTGGGTGGTTTGAGGCATAAAAGGTCTAGAATCAAGCACCATTTTCTTTAAATATTGACTTCTTAAATTTCCGTCGAGAACTTTGTCATGTTTCTTTAAAATCTTGTCAAAGGCCATACGATTGAGTTCGACATAAGAATCAAGCTCAGACAAGGAAACGTAGAGAGATATCAATTGAGTGCGAAGGTCAACTAGCTGCTCAACATATCGATCATGATGACTTTCAGTGCTGAAGCGAGATTCGACAGACATTTTACGGCGGAGTTCTTTATCAGGTACAACTTCTTTGACAGCCAAGTTATGAGTGGAATCTAGCTCAGTCAACGGAGAATTGTATGGGACATCATGGAAGTTTTGAGTAGGCAATGCTTCAGTCAGAGCTCGAGCGAGTTCGTCCAACTGGTTGTATAATTCCGATTCCTTTTCAGAGTAAAAAGTGAATACTTTTTCAAGCTGTAAATCTAATTGGGACATGAACTTGTCTTCTCCATGAGTGATGATAGAACTTGCTTTTTCTTGATCAGTAACCGATTGGTTCAAGTTATCGACTTTTTCCTTTTCAATTTGAAAAATGATCTTTTTTAATTGATCGTATCTATTATTATTAAACATGGTTAAAAAGGGGAAGAAATATAGGGAATAGGAGTATTCTTACGCAACATAGGAATCAATCCAGTCAGGAACTGCATTAAACTGCAGTGAGTGAGAAAACTTCATTTTTTATATGTATGAAAAGAAAAAGAAGGAGGTCAAGCGATAAAGAAATTTCCGGATTATATAAAAAAGAGTAATTGGAAATCAAACCGCCCCTTTTTATCTCTTTTAAAAAAAATAAAAAAAGAACACTGCCCTTTATATATACAAGTAAATGGAGTTCAAAAAGAAAGGAAATATTTTCAGATATTCAAAGAACGTAAGCTCTGTATTACATATTTATAGCTTGTGATTGGTTAGATTAGGTCCTCACACGATACCACGTGTGGTACCTTGACTCTATTTGATTCGTACACTCGCCCTTTTTTCTCTTTCCCTGGTTTCCATGCCAACAATGACAGCTTCCCTTGATGTAATATAAAAAGGCTATTTAGTAAATTGAAAAGAAGAAGGGGACAAAGATATGTGTTATAAAGTATTCAAATTATGAAACTTTTATTAATTCTTTATATGGAAAAGTCAGAAACAAGGTACTATGGAAACCGTTGATCCTCTTCATTAGCCAATCATCTTGGACACGTGTGTTGGATAACATTTTCAGTGGAAAGAGTGGATTAATACCCCGAAAGATACCAAGAAAACAAAGGGTTATTTTTGGGAAATTTAACGCGATCAAGATAAATAAAGGCCCGAGGATAAGTCAAGAGTTTAACCGCATTATATAATCGTACTACTCGCCAAGTTTGAAACGTTTGGCACATACTTAAAAATAAATTTACTCTGCAAATATAATTCAAATATCAGAAAATAAATGGTGACCTTGGTGCAGAAGAAAATAATGAAAAAAGTGTTTGTTGTCCTTCCAGCCGCGCTTCATCCTTAGTGATATATACATCATTTTCCATAAATAGATTGCACAAATACACATAAAAAGCAAAGATTGCATAACCACTTTATGGCATAACTGTGTAATCTTTTACAAGGGCTCTTTATTAAACAAATTTGTAGTTTTGAATAATGACAAAACCCTTGAAGGTCTTTCAAGTAGACACTGTTACATGCTTCAGTTATTCTTGTGGTTAGATTTTCTTCTTTTTTATTATTCTCTTTTACATCTTGCTTTTGACCACAGACTAAAAATGATCAATCGGTTAAGGCTCTGAAGAGTATGATGGAAGATCTACGCGTTCATATCCGCACTATACTGACTTCTTTAGTGTAACTATTGTTCATCAAAATCTCTTTTGGGCCATGTTTCTCTCTTCACAGCTGTTATTCCTATACGTTCCTTAATTTCATGAGCCAGATTCGGTCATACAAGAACTGAGGCATAATGATTACCAATCAATAAAACAATACGATATGCTTGGCTGTCACGATAACGCCGTGAAGCAATCCAATCCTTTTCAGTACAACTGAGTGATGAATCTGGCAATATATCCGAAACGGGATTATTGTAAGCGTGGTAAAGGTGCACGCCAACACAACTCATTAATGAATTGCGACGAGAGAGAACGCTGAATGTTTGACAACAGCTCAGTTCTAGACATGAGAACCCTGAAACAATTACTTTGGCCACAAGCGTAATTTTAATCATTGGGCAGATTCATGGCTTTCTGGGAGATCAAGCCAACAATCATTAATGAGTTAATTAAAAATTAACCAGCTGAAGGAAAGAAAAGAGGTGATTTGAACATCATCCTTGTTACTTTCTGCACTAAATATGTTAGCTTAGCACCTAGCAACACTGCGTCACCGCCAACAGATATGCCAGACTCAAAGTACAATAGCATGCTCAACCTGCAAATAAATGCACCTACAAAATAGCTCAGTCTTTGGATAATTTTTATTTGATAAGGCAGGTGTGCCTGTGAACTTGTGTGACCGTTTTTTACAACAGGGTTTAGAAAAACTTGAACTCTTGGGGACTGATTGATCCTTCAACAAATTAGCCATGGTTGTTCGCATTCGTCTTGCTCGCCACGGTCGCCGTAACCTACCTTTCTACAACATTGTCGTAGCCAATGCTCGAACAGCTCGTAACAGCAAACCTATTGAAAAGATTGGAACATATAACCCAATTCCTGACAAAGAAGGAAACAAAATGATCACTTTAAACTTTGAACGTGCCAAGTATTGGTTAACAGTAGGAGCACAACCATCTGAACCTGTCGAAAAGTTGCTTGTTAAAGTAAGAGTTTTTTTACTCAAATGTTCACTTGTTCATTAACTAAAATGTTAATTAGGCTGATTTATTACCTCAAGCACCTAAACCTTGGATGGAGACAGCAGCCAAGAAATTTAAGGATTCGTAGACGATTAATACCAACCAACGCTTTTGTATAGGAGAACAAGTCTGTTTATTAGAATAAATGTACATTTGTGCTTAAGACTCAACAATCATTTTTAATAAAAAGAAGTAATTGTATGATGTGTGTGTGTCTATATTGGATGAATTGTCTACAGCTATAGGAATAATAGTCTTTTTTAAGGCTGCCTGCATTATCAAAGACTGTATTTATAATAGCAAAAACCGTTGCTGTTTATTGTAAGACATCTTTACAAAGGTAATATTGTTTGATTCGAGCTTTCTACTTATATTTTCTTATCTTGGCCTTCTAATTTGGGAGCAAGACACTTGTTCAGGCTTTGTATTCAAGTAGGCTCTATTGAGAGACACATACCCTTAGTGTTCTGAACAAGCAACCATATCTCCTGAATGTTTAAGCGATAGAATTAGTACTCCGGATCGTAGAAAAATAGAAATTCCACAAAGAATAAATACCTGTTCTATATTTTCACTGCATTTCTTTTCTATTCACTGCCCTACACACTAACATGTTACGATCCATCTTGCACAAAAGCCAGCCCTTTGTTGCATATCGCTTTTATTCTACATCAAGATCAGCCAAACAGATCACGTCCAGTCAACTGACAGAGTGGATGAACCAAAAGAAGTTGTACTCAGACATGATTATAGTCGATGTTCGAGAGCGATCTGAAATTGAAGAAAAAGGCAAAATCAAGGGTGCATTGAACATTCCCTTTAGTCTATCAGCCGAGTTATTCAAAGGAGCATTGAGTGAATTTAATAAAGAGACGCCCGTACGTAGTTAAAGATGTGTATGGATGACTGACTCACACTTTTGTTACAGATCATCTTTCATTGTCGAGGAGGACGTCGCAGTGATGAGGCTGCTTTGATGGCAGAAAAACTAGGATATAAGGATTGCTATAGTCTGGTAGGCGGAATTGAAGCGTGGCAGGGCCCTGTACAAGCCTTCATGAACAACCACTCCCCTTGGGTTCACACGATACTCGAAAAAGAAACAGAAACTGCTCAATATGTCGTAACAGATTTTGGTAACACACAACGTTAAATCGTATGATTTGTGTAATACTCATGGACTCTATAGCAACCAAGGAAGCTTATATCATTGATCCTGTTCTTGATTATGACCCATTTGCTTCCAAAGTACACACAGCAACTGCAGATAATCTTTTGAGGTTCATTGAAAGTTACGAGCTAAATGTAACCAAAATTATTGAGACTCATGTTCATGCTGTAAGTTAAAGATGAATACAGGTTGTCGTCATAATAACACTGCATAGGATCATTTATCTTCTGCATCTTACTTGAAGCAAAAGCTACCTTCTAAAGTATGAGCACAATATGTTTATATATATATATATATATATTGTATAATTGACTTTTTTTTTCTATTCAGCCTGAGGTTTGTATTGGCGCCAACGTAACCAAAGTACAGAAGGTCTTTGGTGAAAGATATAACTTAGGTTTGGACGAATTAAGTCCAACAGGCGAGCAATTCGACGTGCTTACTTCAGATGGCATGCAGTGGACCCTGGGTAAGGATATTCACTGTAGTGTTATCTCTACACCCGGTCATACACCTGCTTGTATGTCCTATCGCTTGGGTGATGCTGCCTTTGTAGGAGACACCCTGTTTATGGTAAACATAAAAAGATCCTGAGGCTTTGTGTTTGTCTTATTCACTTTTATTGTAGCCTGATATCGGTACTGCTCGCTGTGATTTCCCCGGTGGAAGTGTCAAAGATATGTATGAGAGTATACATAAAATGTATAGCCAATGGCCAGATGACACTAGGATCTATGTTGGTCACGATTACCCTGGTTCACATCGCTCGGTGAGTTAAAAAACAACACATCATCTATGTTTCCTAATACTCCACATTCAGTATGAGTTTATGACATTATTGCAACAACATAAAAAATCAAACAAGATGATTAACGAGAATGTGAGCTTAGAAGAGTATTCAAAAATGCGTCAAGAAAGAGATAAATCATTAAGAGCTCCTCGCTATATTCACCCTTCCATTCAAGTAAGTCTCTGCAAAAAGCATAGCATGGCATTTAATTTTTTTTTTTTTGTTTATTTAGACAAACTTGAGAGGAGGTGTTTTGCCTACACCTGAAGTATCTATTCATGATAAAAAGACACTTTATCAATTCTTTAAGATTCCCATTAGATGGGATAAGTAATAGGCTTATTTAACCTTGGCTATGCTGTGTACCATTTCCTATTTTTTTTATCCTATTAATAAACAATTCCCTATCATTATATAGTAGAGTTTACCTCTTTAGAAATCAAATGGCAGGTCTTTTCTATCAAGTTTAATAATGAGTTTATATCGCTTGACCAATCATTCAGTATCTGGTTGGCATCTCTCTTGGGCTGGAAGTTGATGATGCCAGCAATGCGATCAATACGAGCGTAAATAGTCTTTGTCACAACCAACTTGGATAAAAACTCTTCTGTATCTCTTTCGTTCAAGTCAAGCAACTGAGTCAATCGCTTGGTTGTGATTCTTGTATAGTACTTTGCAATAACTCGAATGTTATGCTCGATTACTCGATGATGGAATTCCTTCCATCTCTTTTGTCCTTCTTCAGTTGATCGATTGAAAGCTATAGAGTGAGAAAGCAATGAGCCATATGTTTGTTCAATAGAGACCCATCTCATGATCTCTGTTGTAACAAAGAGTTTGACAAGCTCTTGGTATTGAGGAATCTGTGCTAACTTGGGGTCTTGATATAATCGGTGCAGTAAATCAGACTGTTCGTTATCAAAAGGTGCTAAAATGACAAACAAGACAGCATTTTCAAGTGCATGCTTCCATTTTGTCTCATCCTGTTGAATTGATTCTGACTCATAGATTTGTTTGTAGTATTTGTGAACGTTCAAGTACTGGTCCTCGTGTAATGCGTGCTGGATCATCAATTCATAGAATCTTAGCTTGAGATCCTACAAGTCACTATTAGATAACCATATCAATACTGTCATCATGACTTGCCTCTGCTTCCTTATCCTGAAAGAACTTGGTGTTGATCTTTTTAGAGATAATTTGAGTTCTGACATAATCATGCTTGGCTAAGCACAATCTCATTTGTTCCAGAATAAAGTCGACTTTTTCACGTTTGTCCATAGAACCAAAGGTTTCGACTTGAAGTTCTTGAAGAATATCTGCTGCTTCCGTGATATTTCCTTCATCTTCGCGAATCTTTGATAAAAGTCGCGTAATACGTGCGCGTTCAACTTCAACATAAATCTAGTCATAGGTTTGCATAAGAGCATATACGTCGTATTCATTCTCTTACCTTTCCATCAGTAACAGTACGAAGTGTGTTGATCAATTCGAGCTTTGTTTCCATGTTGGGCGTAGAATCAAGATAGGTCATGGCTTCTTGGACCATTTTAGTTGTAGCCTACAATTTACAATTAGTGGTGCTCATTCTTTACAGCCTGCTTACATACAGCCTTAAGTTGACCGTGCTTCTTTGAGAGTAAAACGATTTGCTCGTTCAAGAGCTTCCAATCTTTGACTTCAAAGCACAATTTGATCACTTGCACAAGAATACGACCTGTAGATGCTTGATCAGCAGCCTAATAAGTATTGTACTGTTAGTACAATAGATCTTGCTTGCAATTGTATCTATTTACATTTCTAGCTTGTTTTTCTAATGACAATAATTTCTCAAGAGCTTCGTTTATTTTGCCTTGCTACATGTAGACTGCGTGGTTATTCAGTGTATACACAACAGACTAGGAGAACTTACTTTTGTCAAAGCTTCGGTTTCTGGTAAGAGAGCATCAACTTGAGGACTATAGTCCTTATCCATTTTTTCTAATCTTCCTTCAGACATGATTTATTTCGAATAAAAAAGGGTGTAACTCAACACACTACATTTGTGTGTCTTTTGAACTGATTACGAACACTTGGAACACTAGGCCACGTCATTCAATTTAAAACAGCGACCGGTTCACTCAATGGCATTGACAAATACCCACAAAAACTTAGTAACCACAAAAGGAAGAATAAATATCTAAGTGGGAACTTGAGTAAAATTTGGCAGTACACTATTCCCAGAAAGTAATGTCGTTTCAAGATGTTATGTTTTGTACATTTTGTATTATAAATTTTCGAATTACGCGACATTACTTGTAGAAAAAACGGTAAATGGTTGAAGAATTGGATGTTTATTTTTATAATGAAAATAAATAAATAAAAGACAGAACTATTGTTGTCTAGCAGGTCTTGATTGAGGTACAGAACAGACGTTTTCTACAATTGATATTGATTGTCTTAATGTGCTTACCAGATTATTTAAACCTTCTGGCTTTTCTTCAATTGCCTGATTTTTTCATTATACTTGGCAAGTAAGATACGAATGTTTTGGTCCGCGCTTTCTAACAGCTCACAGCATAGAAGGTCTTGGTTATCATGTGGGGTATCAAGGCTTTCTTGCTAAGCAACAGAGGCAAAAGCACGAAGAGAAAAAGGCAGCTTGGTTACGCGACTGACCAAAAAAAAAATATGCTTACACATCTTTGTTTGAACAGGGCAGCTGCAGTTCTTCAGAAAGCCTTCCTTGGCATCCATCTCATAGAAGAGGATGTTTTCAGTGAAGGATCTGCACTGGTAAATATTTTCTTCGAGCTGTTCGACCATGGAACATGCAGCGTCGTAATCAATGTAGTATGCTGCTCTTTTCTTTTTTTCGTTGGCTGTCAAGCGAAACCCACCAAAATTATGCGCAGCTTTGATTGTGTCCTTTCAATAATTTACTGCAACCACTTGGGATAATCAGTAGACTAGCCGATCAATACGAACAGAACGAGAGTGACCAAGATAGACGTCTTCAATTGGTTGGTGTGGAGAGAAGCATTCTATAAACAGACAGAAAAGTTTGACTTTAGTAAACTGGAACAATAAGCATTAATAATTACCTGTCTCCACGCTTTGGACCACAATTCCTTTTCTTGGAAGCTACAGGCCGTTGAAGTACGCTATTACTACCCTCTCAGAACAAGCAATAAAAGAAAAATGCCAGTTCTTCATTTATCAAACCTTCGAGTCAAGGTTAAAGCGAGAAATGATAAACCTATACAAAAAAAATATCCAAAAAAAGAAAGTCCAACAGAAGAAGTACATTTAAAAGAATTGGAGAAAAGGGTAATAGTAAAAAATAGTTTGCTAAATGTATACAAAGAAACATCAGAATTATGGAATCAAGCAAAAACTTCGAGCCATGCTTGAAAAAAAGAAAAAGATCATGGAATGCAAAAGTGGAAAAGCAAGTCTTTACGAGTCAATTTTGCCAAGCGAAGATGCAGTTGACATGTATCAACGCTCAAAAACGACACACCTATCTAACCCCTTGGGCAACATGACTTTTTACGGTGTTGATCCTGGCGTCCGCACAGTGGCAACCTGTGTGCGAATGAACACCAAAAATGCAAGTTCATACTTATCCATTTCTCTTAGCCACCCGGATTTACTGAATTTTTTCAAGACTGAAGAAGGAAAAGCAAGACTGCATCATTTGCTAAAGCCTTGTGAAACGACAGTTACAGCAAAAAGCATTTCAGCAAAGTCACGGACTTCATACCATCGCTTCAAGTTACAGAAACGCAAGAACAGCAATAGTGATATTGCTTCTATAGAGAACAAGCTTGCCCAGATGGTAAACACAACAAAAGAAGTAGCGAGTATCTTGTTATCAAGAAGCATCAAATGTATAAAGAAATACGAGACAAAATGCTAGAATTTTATTGTTATTCAAGTTGGACAAGACGGAAAAACAGTGGCCAAAGAAGATTTAAAGATATGGCCTACAGCACCTCAGCCAGAAAAATAGTAAGGAATGTTGTCTTCTACGGTGACTCTGGCAGAGGGCATGGCTCGTGGATACGAAAAAAAGAAGTACAGATATTTTGCAGAAGTCCCTTTCCAGTAGATCAACTGTTCTTTCAACTACTGAATACCGATCGTCGAAACTCTACTGTATCTGTGACGAACCAATCGTTCATCCAAAGAAGAACAATGGAAAGGTCAATCCTGACTGCATTGGTCATCAAAATTTATATGCTATAAAAAGCCGAGACACCAATGCAGCAGTGAATATTCTTAAAATTGGATTATACAAGATGATCACAAAAGACAACCACCCTTCTTTTTCGCGGCGAATGGAGAACGAAGATGCTTCAAAGAAATTGTTTCATGGTTCGACACAATTTGGAAAGTTGACGTCGGACTTTCTCTCAGTGTAAAGAATGGGTCTCGGATACCTTTTTGGGCATTTAGAGTTCTCCTTCACTCAATCATTGTCCTTTACGCGTTTTCCAGTAACTTGCATATTACTAATATCAACAACAATCTCACCACTTGCACCATTTCTGAATATGACAATGTAGCTACTGGTGTTCTTTTTTGGCTAACAAAGCAGAATGTAAAGGGCGATCCAGTAATATTGCCCAGAAAGCATGCTAACTGGGTCCTTCTCCAAAGCTGGGACTGACGAAAAACCAATTCTTGGTCAACCTCTTGCTAATCTTTTGCGATTCAACACTGGATGACGCTCATTCCTTCATCTAAAGTGTACCTAATGAATAAGGACATTGCTAAAGATTTCAGCCAAATACTCGATAAATATTATGCTCACTCCTGTGGTATGCATCTTTGTTTGTTACGACACATTGAGAAAAACGATTCAGTCATAGAATTGTATTAGGATTCTTTAGAAGAAGTAACGAACGTGCTTAGCATTTTGATCTGGGAGCATATCAAAGCAGTAAAAAAAATTCATATTTTGAAAATGACAGCAATCAACTCAATCATGTGTAGTCAGCAATTGTCCGCTTGAACAAAAGCAAGATAAAGTGGTTAATGACGACCCAGGAAGCTCCAGCATTGCTTTTCAACCTTTTCTCTTTCCATATCCGGTAAACAACGCCATCCAATCATCGTATCTGATCCACAACACTCGCGGCTTTTGCCCGCTCTCTTTTGGTGTTGAGGCCATAAGCAAGCATATCCAAGTTCTCCTTCGTTTGGTTCAAGACAAAAGGACATTCACTCAAAACTTGTGCAGTCGACCCCACTGTTGCCTTGTCCGTCAATGATATCTTGGCTGAAGGTTCGTAGTCTTGTTGACAAATATTTGTCACCCTTTATCGTTTGTTTCGTAATACTTTATCAAACTTTACTTTGTTGGTTCTTAGTAGTTCTCTGTAATCATAACAACAGTTCCCCTTTCTTCAAACTATAATTAAATTAAAGTTAAATACATTCACTTCATAAATAAATAAAGTCATATGAGCAAAGAAGAGGCTCTTTATTTCATATAGTCTTCAAAGACAAACTGAATGGCTTTCTGAAAACAAATTGTACAACGCTCCATAACAACAAAGTGGAGTATGAAGTATGATTAGACAAAAGGTTCTAGATCAAGAACCAAGAGAAAACCATGGTGTATCTCTTTGCTTTCAACAGCGGACTATTCCAATAAAAAAAAAGATTAACGTAACCTAGATACGTTTAGGCAACTATATCTTGTAGGCTTGAAACTTGTATTCGTTATGTTTGTATACAAAATAAAAAAGGTTGACACCTTTTGAAGCCTCCTTTCTGTTGCTTACAAAAAAATTAAGGGTTTAAATGCAAGTTTGCCATTTAAGAACATCTCTCTTTTTTTTTTGTTGTATCATGAAGCTTATGTAAACTTTATAAAGGGAGAAAGTGCATTAATAAAGGGGGGGGGAAGAAGCAAAGGCAGAAAGAAAAGATACGTAGTGAGGTTCACAAACAATAAGCCACTATGAAATAACGGCCTTTGTAATTTTTATTACTTTGTATCTCATAAACTCGAATGCACGTTTTTTTTTTCTTTCTTTCTCTCTTTTTAATATCCAGCACCTTCTCCTTTTAAAGATAATATGCAACAAGTGAATGGAGTACCTATTTATTCAGATGATCCAAACTTATATTTTGAAGGATTAAATACACAACCAACATGGTTCAGTGCCCAAGGAGGGGTTTATAAATGTAGAGAGTTATCTACCAACAGAGAAGTAGCCATTAAAAAGTACCTTGTTGAAGAAGATAGTCAATATGAAAATATGTTTGTTATGCCTAAAGAGCTTGTTGAAAATGAAATATATTCAATGACAAAGTGTGTCCATCCAAACATACTAGAACTATTAGCCGTCTATCTACACCAAGAATTTGTTTATTTAATCATGCCTCTTTGTACCGGTGGTTCATTACAGCAATACGTCTTTGAACATCATCTTACTGTTGGCCAACTTGTGTATATTATTCGTTCTGTAAGTATACTTTAACACTAAAGATCTCATGTTGATCAACACTATAATAGATTGCATCTGGTCTAGCAAAACTACATGAATACGGATATATACACCGAGATATAAAATGCGATAACATCTTTTTAAATCAACAAGACAACAGCATCGTTATTGGTAATCATGGATACAAATTCATTCTCAATCTATTGCTCACCTTATTTTAATTTTAGGCGATTTTGGTGTAGTATCCATATCACCTGCAGCCGATTCAAGTATAGAGGAAGCGGGTGTAGTATTATTTTGGTCACCTGAACTTGTGCAGCAAAAAATTGTCAATTATAAAATCGATATCTGGGCTTTGGGTATTGTGATACTAGAAGTATTAAATGGTGGTAAAGCACCTTATGAAGACGAAGGCTTAGAAGAAGAAGAGGTAAACACCCTAAATAGGTCAATATACAAAAGCATTAAGACCATATATATATATATATATATATATATAGATCAAACAAAGGATCCTTCAAGTCCAAAGGCCGGTTTATCCCCCCAATTTACCCTCTCAGCTAGTCGACTTGCTTGATCACTGTCTGGACCCTGATCCACATACAAGATACTCTGCTAATCAAATACTAGAACACCCATTCCTTTCCAGCTACGAACCCGAACTGCTCTTCCCAGCTACTCCACTTCAACAAGGCAAGAAACGAAAGCAGTCCCCATCAACACCTGTCAAATGTAGAATTCCAATTCGTGCATTTTCTGTTGATAAAACCCTTTCGGCCTCTGTGCCTGTTCAAGAAAGGATTCTCAGTGTTCATCTCAAGAGACAGTCGTTATCTAATGCTAATCGTAGCCAAGGTTCAAGACTTCCTATGCTATGTGTCACGCCAATTCTTGAAGAAAAGGTTAAAAAACCCAAAGAAAAGAAACCCATATCACCTGCATCAAAATCAAACAGTAATAGCAGCAATACCAGCAATACTAATATTAATACTATACCATCCAGAAAATCACCCCCTTCATCTAATAGAACTATACCATCTCCATCTGCTAAATCATTACCATCTGTTCCTAGAGCGATACCAATATCTGCATCCACTACCAGACTCATGTCTTCTCCCAAATTACCATCTGTAGAAGTTAAAACGAACATCAGAAAACCAAAAATCAATGTGAACAGTACTTCATCTATACCCATTAAAGCATCTATTTATCGTAATAAAAAACCTGGAGAAAGCCGTACAGCTAGATTGATGATGGGTATCAGTACAGCGAGAAGACAATCTTACAAGACAAGAGAATCAACGGCCGAAAGTAATTTGCCCACATTGGCTCATAAACAAAGAGTAGTGGTGGATACAAAAGATAGATCATCATCACCCAGTAAAAAGCAACAGGCTATTACTGCCAAGACAACCAGTAATAATAATAATAATAATTCACTAAAAGGGAAAGCTCTTCGTGTTCACTAAGCCATTCACTATTTATATTCACATATATATTTTTATTATTTTTTAAATGTATCTCCAATAAAATCATATTTATTTTAATTCATCTAACAAACTTAACGACACTTGACTATGATAAAGACCCCACCAACATTCAAGTGGCTTGAAAACAAGCTCTCTCATGGTATATGGAGACGTACGAGGATACCAGTCATCAGGGAACCGTTCATGTAACAAAATGGATTCAAGATGATCCACACGTAACTGACCATCTCGGCCTATGACGTCCATCAACAAACTACATTCAACTCCGGAAGCAAACTTACAAAAAAAAGAGAGATAAATCAACCGTTTCAAAGTTGTCACTCATTTCTTACCTGTGGAAATAAGCCATAAAAATAAGCATCGTTATCTCTAACACTTTCCAACCATCTTAACCTTCTTGCGTCATATTGATTCTTTCGAGTAAAGATGCCTTCGTATTCTGTACCGGTATTGTTAAATTTGGCCAAACGAACCATGCGTTCAACATATTCAGGAACAGGAACAGTCGTATTAAAGGGAGGCATAGAAAGATCGTGTCGAGTCAGTGAGACATCGTGTTCGAGCACGTTACCCATCGTCAACCTGTGCATGTCAATGGAAGGTGCAGGCGTGAACTGAGAGAGAAATGGTCGGTTTGGATTAGGTGGGTTATACGTAAAATATAAAAAGACTAAAAAGGCGACTGAGCTTGATGGCTGAACTCCTATGAGCATCAGTGCTTCATATAACTCCTTTGCTGTCATCTTACGCCCATCGCGGGGAAGGAATCCATGGTTAGCCAGTGTATTGAGCATAGGACATGGAGAACGTAAATCTGTTTCTTTACGTTCATATGGATGCTTCTTCATTAACTCGTACCATTGTTCAGGAGACTTTAACATCTTGCTACGGCCATCTACCTCGATCACCATGATAATCATGATAGACATAGCCAAGATCGCGCCAAGTAGGATGGAAATAATACCTGGCTTTTTGACACGTACCTTTGGTTGACTTGCTTCAGATTTGTTGTCCATCCTTTTTATTATAAAGAAAGAAAAAGAAAAAAGAAAAAGAAAAAAAAAGAGAACAGATGACAGTATGGCAATTTATATCATTTTTCTACAAAACTTTGATTGTTTATTTTCTATGTGTGTGCGTGTGGGTGTCACAAGCTTACACGAATATTCGGGCATATATATTATAATTTAACATATGAAAATGATGTACAGTTATGCAATCTTTAACAAATGTTTTGTTTGGACCAACCACAGGTAGCCTTCAAATCCCTGTTCATGATGGTGAGAGGGAAATAATGATTCAATGTTTTCACTGAAATCACGACTGGAATATTATCAAAATCAACACATCTCACTCGAACATAACTATTATCTGGGATATCTTTCACTTCTCTAACAAAATCATCCAAACTATTCACCTTCTTTCCTTGAATATGTGTGATCCACATTGTTGATTGAAGACCATACATGGAGGCAGGTGAACCATGAGAAATATTGGTTACGTAAATCTGCGAAGGTAGGGTCTTGCTTTGTTGAAGTACGGCATAATGAGGTTCTATACACATACACATTTCATCAATTGTCATATTAGATACACATCTTTTCAGCTCTTACCTTGCAATACAGCGCCTGACCAAAGCACAATTCGGCTGGTACCATCACCAGACATAAGCCCTGTGTTTACCTTGATTGTCATTTCTTTCTTTTCTCTCAAAATGGTTAACTCTAGTTCATTTGCTTCATATTGTATGTCCAAGTCGTCCATATGCGTTACAACTTTTCCATTAATAGCCAAAAGCACATCTAATTCCTTGAATAGTCTGGCACTTTCCGTATTGGCCATTGTACTCTTGACCATAAAAAACTGTGGTGGTTTGTTCGGACTAGCCTCCTCAGCCTTCTCTATCCATTCTTCAGATAATCCCCAAGCATAAAGACTGGACATGTGGGGTACCGTAAATTCCATGTTTAGTGTACGCAAGCTTAGGCTTCGTTCACCTTGACGTAGGCGCTTGAGTATAGGTAAAATGATGGAGATATGAATGCCCAAAAAGTATTCTACATCTCTTCCATGACCATTATCTCCTAAAAAGTTCAACCATAGTCCTTGCACTCGTCCGTCTTCATCTGCTAGTAAACCTCCAGGGCACTGTCCTGATAGACTTGACTCCAAAGTAAAGAGCTCTAAATTCGTTGCGCGATATTTAGGTATCTGTATAACATGGTTAGCTCGGGCGACTGTCAGAAAAGGAAACTATTGACATACCGAACTAGGCGTAATCATGTCACAGCATATTTCCGTAACCATCGTGTTCACAAATACTGGTCTGCGGTTATAACTTAATGCAACAAGGGTCGCCCTATCTCCCTGAGATAGTTTTTTATCACTTATGGGCGCACTCATGACATTAGTGTCACCCAAAGCTTCTGGATCATATTGGATAATGCAGTAATTGTGCATTGGATGCAAAAACTATAGTTTACATCAGTATATAAACATCTTCTTTTGGTATACCAACTTACGAGAACTTTGGCAGGGATGACAATAGAATCAGCTACTGTCACTGTCACATCGCCCAAGGAATTTGGTATAATACCACAGCTGACCACAACGAGTCCCTGTTCCTTGTCAAGGATTATACCAGACCCTTGTTTATGGCTATAGGGGAACCCGTCAATTCGACAAGGTGTACGAAAGCTCACTTTCACTATACAACGAATCAAGCTCTTGGCAGGACCAATGCTGCTATGAAGCTCTGTGATCCGTTTTGTCTTGGGCGCAGATGGAACGAGTGGTAAGTCATTCCCTAAATCTGTATAGTCCCAGAGTCCCGTCTTGTCGTTGCGTACAGCTAATCTAAATGATCCCCAGTGCTTGTCTATGTAAATGATACTGCCAAGGATGGTGTGTACATCACCAATAGAATAGTAAACACAAGGAACACGAGAATAGTCAGGAATATTCTTCATGACTTGGATAAATGTATCGAGATTAGGCGTTTCTTTATCATCGATAGATTTAATAATCCAACCATCGTCACCATCCAGGCGGAGCACTATAATAGGGGCAATCAGTATGCATATAGCTATCTATTGTTTTACTTACTTCCAGCACAACTGGCAACAAAGACACCTTTACAAGGCACGTTGTAGTATGCAGCCAGTTGGTAAGAGAGTTCATGCAATACAGCCCCACCAATTTCAACGTAACGATCAGGTGTACTAATTTTTTTTAAATGACCTGCACATAGTGTATTCAACATGATACTTACATCTCATGAAGGTTGCATACAGGAATCTTGAACTCCATTGGCTCCCCACCACGTTCGATACCAATGACAACTTCTTTACCAATATTCGAATCCAATATTTCTTCAAAGGGAACGAATTTTGTAACATATTTCCCATTTATAGTGACAAGTATATCCCCTTCTTCTAGTAAATTATCTGCTGGTCCTTCAGGCACTACAGAATGAACAATCAAGACACCAATCTCTTCAGGAAACGACACTCGAAGCTTTTTTTCTGTCTCTGCTCTCAATCCTAGTTTTCTCGCCTCATCAAATGGACCATATCTATAAATGATATGAATCAGGAGACACTGTTTAAATGGTTTTGCTTTTTGTTACCTGAATACAGTTTGAATGTCACCTCTAGGTACTTCTTTATCTTGTTGAATGTACTCGAGTGCGCGCTTAACTCTATCCAAAGGTAAGAAGAAATCTGTTGATGCTCTCTCAGCACCACCAGCCTGGAGTGCAACTGCGTTTCCTTCAATGTCAATGACTGGCGAACCTGAACTGCCTCCAGATGAGCTAGCAGCTGCTTGACTAGTAAATATACATTAGCTTAAATTCGCAGACTTTTTAATTGTTTTTTTTTCTTTTTTTTACTCACATGTAAAAAGTATTAAAGTCGTTATAAGTCAAATCTCCATATTCTGGTGTATTACGATCCAAACGAGAAATAGAGCCTGCCAAAATACTCAACTTTTCACCTGCATCATTACTTGTTTGTATATGTCAGTACAAAAGATCTCTAGTAACGTAATGCATCTATTTTACCCAACAACACGAATATCCAAGCCGATCTTTGCCAAATCAGGTCGAAGTTCAACTTGTTGCACAGGCATATATTTGATTTGCTTCGGGTCAAACCTTTTTTCTTACAATCAATATGATTTCCTCTCTTTTTACTTTTTTAAGCTTACTTTAAGAATCCAAAGTCATGAATTGGGTCTCTATAGACCGTGTGGACATCAATCTCTTCGTGATTGTGACAAATAGCCTGACCAAAGAAAGGGCCAGCGCAGGCAACATGACGGTTAGTCAAGATTATTCCGTTTTCAGCATCAACAATGAATCCTGTTGCTTCTGAGACAACTGCATCTAAAAGTACACGAATATGAGTATCATTTTACTTGATCAATCCTATTTTTTTTTTCTTTACCGTCCGTATCAAAGGGAGCTACTTGACAAAAGCGAATGGAGACGATGGCTTTAACAACATGATTTATGGTCTTTTGCCAAGCTGAATGAAATCCATCGAGATCAGCTGGAATTATATCAGACATATGATCACTTTCATAACCGTCTTCTTCTTCAGACTCTATTTCATTCTGATCGTTGTTGATCTCGAGTTTTGAGCGAGAGCGAGTCTTTCTACGTTTAGAGGGAGCACCTGCAGGGGAATCGACCCCTTCGAGATCACGTCCTCGAGGTCCTAATGTTTCATTTACATTGACAGGTGCTAATAAAGTTGAATTTATTTGCTTTGATTTTGCTGTAGACATGAGTTGCTGATCGAACAAAAGAAAACTTGAAAAGGTGTGTCCAGTCACTTCATACGTTGACCAAAAATTTCTACATCCGCTGTCCTAGCGTCGGACGCATAAAGGAAGAGGTTGCTGACACGCACAAAAAAAAAGTATGTTTAACTTTTGACATCAATCTGCTGTTATGGATTTTTGTTTAGATCTGATCGAAAGTTAACCCTAGTTATCATTTTTGCTCAGCCCTTCAAAAACTATTTGAATGTCTTTAATAACGATCCACTCTCAAAGAATGTTTGCTCCTTGGGGGTTTTTTTTTTTTCACAAGGTAATTGGCTAGCATCTATATCAATAATAAAATACTTTACCCTTGCCATTGAATTGTAAGCTGCCACTGGATAAATGGAGCCTTTCTGCATTTTATTCAGAAATTACGTGCGCACTGATAGAAAATGATAATTTCAGACAACAAATGTAACAAAGAGAGCCCACAAGAAGCAAAAGAATGATTAGTAAATCAGATAATAAATTGATATTAAATACTTACATTATAAAGAATAGGATTTATAAGGGAAAAAGAGAGAGGCAAGAAAAGTGAGTAAACTTGTAAAGAAATTATTAATATCTTACCAAAAGTGCATTAAGAAAGACCAGCGAGAAAAGAAGAAAAAAGAAGCAAGTGAGAGCATAATAAAAAGTTGATGGTAAGAACCAAACTACCCTCAGCCAATACCGGTACTGTTTTCGATTTTATGATCTATAATACTACATATCAGTTTCTTACAAGAGTAAAGAATATAGCATATCTTCGACCTAGCTGGAGAATAACTTGTCTTACTTTTTGATCCAAAGAAGAAAAAAAGAAGCCAAAGTCAATCTTTTTCTATAGGTTATTCTCTTATAACTTATCAGATACGTGTTATTAGCTTCTATTTATGTATGGCTTTATTTTTTTGTTCATCGAATATATAAAGTGTTGACCACACTATGTAAGTAAGTAGTCTTGTTTCCCCTCTTGGCTTACTTTGTTTTCCTGTCTCTCAAGAAGATAAAGATAATCTCATTCATTATTATATGTGGTCAAGGTCAAAGCAATAAAGAAACGACTGATAACCATCATCGCCTAAAGTGTGCGACCCTGTTTATGATTGTACCTACTACATTATATATTCATTATATATACTTTATCTAAATAACAATATCAATTGGGCCTAGAAACTATAGCTGATTTTATTATTTTAAATTCTGATGATTACTTACGAGCAGGTGAGCAGGTATCTGGACCATCAGCATTGCTGGGAGATACTCATTTGGATAAGGAGTCACCAAGGTTACTAGTAGCATCTGTAGTATCTTGAGCGCCATAAACACCATTCCAAGGAGCATCATCGGGTACGCCACGGCCAACAATATTCCCAACACTTTTACCAACATTCTGAGTAACTTGATCAACACCGCCACCAACGTCCTGAGCAGTTTGACTAACAGTTCCACCAACAGCTGTACCAACATTACCCACAGTCTCACCAAGACCAAGATCACGTTTGGCGTAAATTGCACCTCCCATGGAAGAACCAAGCAAGCAAGCAGTTGTCAAAGTAAGAGTGATAAAAGAAGAACGCATTCTTGAGTAAATGTGTTATGAAAAGTTGTTTTGAAGAAAAACAGCAAAACATGCTTGTCTTTTTATATGTATTCCGAGAAACCACGTTTTCAACAATGTAAACAGAAAAATGTTGTCAATGTGCAAAAATTCATTAGCAAAATCTTATGAGAGGAAGGAGGAGCAAAACATAAACTAATATCAATAGATAAAACATTACAAACCTCTTTATGAAGAGTGTTTTGTAAATATCAAATGATTTCGAGTATAGGCTATGTTGCTTTATTCAATGGCTGCTGTTTACCGAATATCTATGGCCTTCTTTAAATTATATCATCGCATCTTCTCTTTTTAGTTTGCTTGTAGTTCTTGATGTATGTAAAGACTTAATTTTAATGGCAAGATAATGTAAAAACAATATTTTCTAAGCAATTATTCGTAAAGAGATGTCTGACAACATAACCGGGAAATTATGATATACAGCACTTTTTTTTTAAATAATAGAAAATTACCTTGTGAAATAGTGTTTTGCTTTCTCAAATATTTGAAACAGTCGCTCATCCACTGCTCTAAGATAACCCATGGATTTTCACCAACATATTCTAAAATAACCTTTTCATGTCTTTCATTAAAGATACGCGAATGGTCGCTGTCTTTACGTTATTTAAAGATGATTTTTAGAGTGCTTTTCACACTGTAACGCCCATCTTTGCAGAAAGCTAACACGCGTAAAAACCATTTTCAAGCATCAATTCAAAAATCAAATCTGTCATCACCAGTGTACGTGATATGCGCAAGCTTAGGAGTCCCTTCTTTCTCAGTGAGCATCAGTATCAGCTAACATAGCAGCAAGCTCACAATAACGCTCGCTTGCCCAAAATGCGCAAATATTCAGTATGAAAACTAGCAGTCTGAAGAGCACATATTGCTTTAGCAAGAGCAGGCAACCATTTTTGGCAACAATTTGACCCTATTCATCTTGTAAAAAGCATTGATTGTTTATTTTCGATATGGCATTTGATGTGTCATTGCAGGTAGAGATATCTGGGTAAACGCTATTATTATTTTTGATAGCCTGTTATTTCCTAACTGGCGGAGTGGGGCATTGAAAGAGTGCACATCCCAAAAAGACGCCAAGACTTGTGCGACAACATTTGAAGAAAAAGTGATTATTTTAAAGAGGCTATGCCTTTATCTATCCGCAAAATAGGAATTGTTCAATAAAAACAAGCATCACTTCATTATTAAATATCAAAGACCAGCTCTATGATACATCTCTTTTTTATTCAGATATAAGCAGTCATCTATTGTCCCTCTTTAGAGATTTGACAACAACAAAGCTTATCGGTCAGATGTGTTGTCTTTAAGGCATCATAGATGTTTTCCTTTATATTTATAGGCAGTAGTATGTCGGATACTAGTATTTTTACTATACAAAAATTTAGTAAAAAATCAAAGTTTTTGGATCAAGTAAAATTATCAAACATCTTCTTTATTCAACTGGGTTTAGTTCTGGTGAATAGGATGAAAGGAAAACATTTGCAGTATCAACAAAAGGACATGGTCCTTATCAGTCATGCAAAGAGAGAAAGTATTGAGGGTATTTATTACCTTAGAAAAGCAGAGCATTCCTATGACGGCATCGCAGACATAGACGAGATAGTTAAATCAACAATACAAAGCACAATTGATAAAACAACAAGGCTGTATCGCCTCTACTAATCAATACAAAAGATAGAATCCGCAAAAATCAATGAGAGATCCAAGAGACTGCTTATGAGGACCATAGGAGATGATCCATTCGTAACATACGACGACCTGAGATTAGAGTTGCGTAAAGTAGGTGTAAAGGTCAGTAGTAAGCTGTTATCAGCAGTTTGAAGAGGATGGAGTATGGTTCTTATATTGCTGCTCATAAGCCAGCGATGGACAAACGGACACATAAAGAAAAGGCTTCGCTGGGCCCATAAACATGTCAATTGGACGGTTGAACAGTGGTCTAGCGTCATTTGGAGCGATGAATCTTGGTTCACCGTTACCGGTAACGATGGTGGTGCCAGAGCCATCAGAAAAGTTGATAAACGATATGAAGCTAAGTATATTGTACCAACGAAGAAGTATGGAGGTGGTGAAGTGATGATTTGGAGCTGCTTTCATGCCAATGGTTTTGGTCCTTTGGTCTTGGTTGACGGCACAGTTGATCAAGACAAAATATATCAATATTTTAGCTCAAAGCTTCCATACCTGATTCACACAACTCTGCCAGCAAGAGGACAGAGTCTTCATATTCCAAAAGGATAGGGCTAGCTGCCATACTGGTGGCTATGCACGATGGTGGAAGGAAACCCACCAGATCAGGAGCTTTGAGTATTGGCCAGCACAAAATCCTGATTTGAACCCGATAGAACATGTTTGGGCCGTTTTGGGTAAACTTATCAAGGAAAGAAGAAGTGAGATAAAAAATATTGAAGAGTTGAGCATTGCATTGAGAGAAGAGTGGGAGAAAATAAGCCCTGGCTTAACGGCATGTTTGGTCGGAAGCATGAAGACTCGATGCGAGGCGGTAATTGCCGCAAAAGGAAGGTCGACGAAGTATTGATTTTTCTTTTCTTTTATATTCTTTAAATAAACATAGAATCTCAAAATCCTGAATATGAAGAGCAATGGCTTTCCAAACATTTGACATATAATTTGCGGAAGATTGATTTACATTTTGGTACGAAACCGAGTTATTGTTTATTCTTTACTGACAAAAGTACTAACAACAACAACAACCAATACCTCAAACGGGAACGTGCTCGGCAGGGTTTATTCTGGGTCTGCCTCCAGGCCTGATAGAGAGTTCGCTTCCTTCATCTCGCTGAGCTCGATGTCTGCGATGTGTGGCTGCAACTTGCTATTTGCATGCTTGACAGGTACGATGACATGAATCAACTGATAAAGATGCATGGCAGGAAGAGCAGCTGGTTGTACTTCAGTTGTTGTTGTTTTCCATTGTTCTAATAAGCGTCAAGATGGGAACATAATGTTAGTGAATAGGAACCATATGAATTGGCCTTTTATTCTCTTTTTCAAGGCATGTCCATATCTGATTCTTTTAAAAGGGTTTTATTTTAAAATAAATATCAGGAGAAAGAGAAAGAAAAAACCGAGAGAGAGAGAAAAAGGGGAAAAGTAAGCTCATATGATTCTGGTCCGAGGTTCGGTTCGAACAAATGATAAAAAAAAGTTCAGAGTGCGGTGTATTTCCGGAAAATTTTGTGTTATGTTCATATTTTCCGGCGTATTTTTTTTTCAATTCCAGTATACATATTAGAGTGACTAGCCGCTTCCAACTCGCTACGCTCGTTTTTGCACGTCGTCGCGCTACCGCAGGCTTAAGGGCTTCGTCCTTTCTGATGATTACGGGGCAAATGTTAATACGACGCTTTGTTTAAGCGAATGGCTAAATTTGAATTTTTTTGTGCGTCCAACGGCATACTCCGACTCCTCTCTACGTACTTATTTATTGATACAACAATGCTACATGGATGGTTTCATGAAAGTAAAGTTTATTTATAATAGAAAGCATATAATTTAAAAGGTTTATTTGTTGAAAAGAATGGAATAGTCATAAAGAATTTATAATTGTAGGCATAGTTTTGTTTGATGACCATATGATATGTAACATAGATGGGCATACTAGGGAAGTAGTAACCCGGGATAGACAACATTGTTGGTTGTATTTGAGCTTTCTGGTAGAAGGACTGAGATGCCAGAAAGAGAAATGATCTTTGTATATATTAGAGTGATATGTATAGTGTTATTATATTCGCTTACAAAAATCTACTCATTTCGGGAACACAAAAGCATGCTATTGTTATATTTTTAACTTTTTTTTTTTTTTCTTTATTCTTTTTTCTTTTTCAGTTATCCATAAATGAGCTTTTGTTGCGGTAAATCACAAGAAGAAAAGGGTACCGTCAGTAGAAAATTAGTTGTTTGTGGCGATGGTGCTTGTGGAAAGACTTCTTTGCTCAGTGTCTTCACCAGAGGCTATTTTCCTCAGGTACAAAAAAGGATGTTCCCCTTTAAGAAAGAGATAATCATGTACTTATTTTTTTTTCTTAGTCATATGAGCCTACAGTATTTGAAAACTATGTAAAAGAAGTCATTGTAAATGACCAAACAGTAGAATTGTCCTTATGGGATACAGCAGGACAAGAAGAGTTTGACCGGATACGACTATTATCTTATGCAGACACTCATGTCTACTTGCTGTGCTTTTCAGTTGAAAATAGAGATTCATTTGAAAACATTCGAGAAAAGTGGCTAGAGGAAGTAACTGATCATAGTCCTTATGCAAAGATTGCGTTGGTAGCCTTAAAATGTGATTTAAGAGATGAGTGGCCAAACTGTATAACATATGAAGAGGTTAGGATATAGATAGAATATCACACTCAGATTGATATAAACATATGACATTAGGGATTAGAGATGGCCAAGAATATTAACGCGGTGAGGTATCTTGAATGCTCTGCAAAGCGTAACCGTGGAGTCAAGGAGTGTTTTGAACAAGCAGCCAAGATTGCACTTTCAGGTTAGTATAGGAAATGATATCATAGTGACACTTTTTATTAATCAAAAAAAATAGTGAAATCCAAATCTTCGGATCAGTCAAAATCAAGTTGCATCATCCTTTAAAATCCCTCAACGCGTTCCTGAATTCTTATGAGATCAGTGAAAATACCATAAGCTGTCACGGCTGCTCCTGCACCAGAACCCTAGAGAATGAGAATTGGAAAATGGGAGTGAGTGCGCTGTTTGCAAATTTATATATAGATTTAAATAAAAGTTACCTGAATGACAATACCGCTAGGGAAATACTTTGTTGTAAACTTGATAATGTTATCACTACCCTGAAGGGAAGCAAAAGGATGTGTAGAAGGGCATCTATCGGATATAGTCAGTATATGTGTATTAAATAATATAAAATCATTTACTTACTTGATCAATTGAACACCGCCCTTTCCACCCTTAACATCAACAGTACCAACATATCGAAGCACTTGATTATTAGATAAAGCTTCTTGGTTCAATTTGGCAAAATGATCATCATATTCGGGCAACTTGCTCATAAATTCTTGGGCAGTTGGAACAGCTCGTAACTCTTCAGGAACAATATTTTCAACGGGAAGAGTAGAAAGATCCAAATCAAGTCCAGCCAATCGACCACAGATGACAACCTTTTTTTTTTTGGCGTAAGAGTTAAAGATTACAAAATGTATAGTGGCAATAACTTACCTTACGACCCACGTCCATACCGTTTAAATCATCTCTTGGGTCAGGTTCGGTGTATCCGAGCTCCTTGGCAACACTGACAATCTCAGAGAATGACTTTGGGGTAGGATTGGTCAAGCTAGAGTAATTGTTGAAAAGATAGCTCAAGGTACCAGAGAAGATACCTTCGATGCTGATGATTTCATCGCCGGTTTTGACAAGATCGGTTAAAGTAGACAAGATGGGCAAACCAGCGCCGACAGTTGCCTCATGATAGACCAAAGGCACCTTGGCTTCCTTGCCCTTTTTGTTGGTATTGACAGCGAGTTCTTGGATTTCTTTGAAAAGATCCAATGAGCTGGAGAATCCTTTCTTGTTGGGAGTCACGACACTTAGACCAGCTCGAAGCCAAGAAGGATAAAGTTTGGCAACTTCCTCTGAAGCAGTACAGTCAATGATGACCGAGTGTTGCTTAGATCCAGAAAGATAGGTTGCGAATTCGTCAAGGTTGGCGGGCTTGCCGGACTGTATGACGGTAGAACGAATGTTTTCTACCTGATCGAGTGATAAAGACTTGTAGTCTGAGTCTGACAACATCATTTTTTCTGAAGTAGATAGAGCAACTACTTTAAAAGCATTTTTGTATGAAGACTTTAAGA
Source organism: Rhizopus sp. PT2906 (assembly GCA_025529335.1). Lineage (NCBI taxonomy): Eukaryota > Fungi > Mucoromycota > Mucoromycetes > Mucorales > Rhizopodaceae > Rhizopus > Rhizopus sp. PT2906. The sequence goes on along the minus strand of JAMYHX010000257.1, from coordinate 10,796 downwards.
TCTGTGAGACTAATTCTGAACCAACAAGTCCAATGCCTACAATGCCGATATTGACCATTTTGAATGAAAGTAAAAGGGAAGAAACACACACACACAAAGCGTGTCGCCCCTTGTAATTTATTTTATAAGCCGCTATGATTCAATATGATAGCAAGATGAAGCTGTCACAGCGTCCAATACGGATGTCGCTGTCATAGGCTGTGGTGTGTTTAAGAGATTAGTTGACGAATATCGATTGGACGATTTGATCGGATACGTGTTAGTACGTAATGAGCTTGAGGATGATGAAGGTGAAAGTGAAGAGACAACAGCGTTTGTCTGTTTGGGCTGTAAGGTTAATAGATGATGACAGTCCTGGTGATCTGAGTCCTGTTCTGCTGATTCATGCTTTAGACTCGGCCCACCACCATTCGCAAAAGATGATATGGACAAAACTGACATTGGACTAGGACTACAGTTGACAGAGGTAGTTAATATTGCTTGTATAAAGTAATGAATGTTGGGTAAAGTGTGTCTCAAGTCCATGACGATAAGTCCATACGCGTTCATAAGCTATATTATTAAAAAAAAAATGAGCAACCCTTACGATATTAGAGGGAAAGCTTACCTGTTCAATATTCTTGTTTAACAAAAACACGCCAAACTCATATCGATATTGATCCACGCCTTTCATATAGAGTGGAAATCTAAAACAAAAGATAAGTTTATGGTTAATGCATGTCAATCTATTTACTCTCTAGAGCCAGATATAAGAGATATCAAGTCCTTGATGGTTGCTCTTGATCCCATTGGCTTTGTGGGGTATCTTAGAGGAATTTCCAAATAAAATGCAAGCATGGATACTAAATGAGCAGTAAAACCTAAAGCAGTGGCAATAGACTCATCATTTCGGCCATGATTTGTGTTAGGTAAGCCAACACCACGGATATAAAACTGTTGAGAATCATCATAGGACTTATTTTGATATCAAAAAAAACAATGAATATATATATGCTTTTCTATAATTACCTGCTCTATTGGGTATATGTTGAATAAGTCTGCAATCAGCTCTTTTCTTCTTTTATTTAAAGCATGAAACATGGCATGCCTCATCTTTATATTATTCTCTAGTATTAAGTCATTATCTTCCAAGTTTTCTAATCCTGATCTGCATCTGATCATAGATTCATCTAGTTCATGTTTACGATGGTCTATTCTTTCTCTTAGGCTATTCATTCTTTTTATTAGGTCACAGTTTATTTTCTTTTGTCGGATAATCTTCGCTTCTATTTCCAACAGTTTATGTTTATGCTGGCTTATGAGTCGATTCATTCTTAGTCCATCTTGTCTTTTGTTTAATGTTGCTTGAATTTCATGCTGAACTTCTTCCGAAGATCTTTTGGTGTCAAATATACAATCTTTTAATGTACTCAATCTATGTAAACATTAGTCTCGACTCCCTTCTATTCTGTGCTTTTTTTTTTTTACTTGATAATATGATTATAGGTATAAGACCGTTTTGTCTATTAAATCATTATTAGTTTTTTTTTTACAACATGCATTTGAAGCTACTTGCCTTGGTTTGACTAACTTCTTCTTTACTCTCTGAACTACTATGTCTTTTACTTTGAACATCGGATGCACAATAAATCTCATCATTTAATTCCAATATAAGCGTATTATCCGAAAATGTATAATAGACCAGATCAGAAAACTAGATGTTTATGTGTTAGCGAATATGCAGCCATGGAACTACCATTACATTTTTTTTACTTGCCGAATTTCCTATTTTTGAAAGAAAGTTTAGATCCAAATACCATTCAGTAACTAGCTTGAACTCGTTTTGACGCTCTCCATCGGATTGTCCTAGCGATGGCTTTCCCCATAATCGAATCACCATGAAACTTAATGAATAACCAAACCATTCGATACAGTGGGGTTTAGTCTGTATACGAAAACTGGGATTCATTGTGTTTGAAATAACCTCGCTCGTATAAAACGCTGGTTCGTCTGCATCCCAGTGAAGTGAAAAGTAAGTGTCTAGGAGTGAAAAACAGCATGTGTTGTTGTCTGCTGTCTTGGGTAATGTCTCTATTGATGTCAATTCCACAGACGTGCTTTTTGAATGACCTTTCCAAACGATGTTTCGTGCAGCTATTGATTGAACATGCCTTATTCTCCTCTAATTGAACATAAAGAGTTATACTTGTCTAGGTTAACAAGCTTTGCGTTATTTTACCTGCTTCAAGTTAGTCAGAGATCTGTAGTCAGACATTCAGAAACTGCTTGAATTTTTTAGGAAAGAGAAAGGAAAAAAAAAAAATGGACTATTGGATTATTTTATGCCTTTATTAGGATACGTCCTCTCTTTCTCTCTCTTTTTCATAGTGAATCATTAAGAAGAGAATTAACATCATTAGAAATGCTCAAGAGACAAAAGAGAGAGAGATACATTTATGCAAAACAGTCTTTATTTCTTTTAAAAGACTGTGGCCATGAAACTTTATAATGCAAACCTTGCTTGTGATGTAAAAAAAAAAAGGATGAAAAAATATATATATATATATATGTATAATCTATGCCTGAAACTGCCATTCTGTATTCCCTTGAGTGCTTTGACTCCACTCATTCCACTCGGTCCAATCCATAGATGCAGGTATACCAAAGAAAGGATTATTTGGCTTATTTCTAAAGATGCCTTCATTATTATCGTGTATCTTTGTTGCAATACCTCCTGGACTAGCATAGGCTGAAATGGGTTGTTGTTGTATTGATATTGACATGGAGGATGGATTAAATTGTTGAAATGGATTATATATATGTTGATTGATGATTGGCATTTCTGATATATTCTGCATATCATAATCTGGTAATGATCTTTGAAACCCAAACTGCTTCAAACTAAACGCCTCTGGCATAGATGAAGTGGGAGATAGTCCTGCGGGGGCTATGTGCTCCTTAGGTTAATATCACGAAAAAAAAAAGTAATTGATAGACTTACAGCCAACATCCACACTAGGCGGAGCCATCATGTCAGACAAGACAAGTCCATATTGTCCGGGATAAGGCGATGCGATCGTCGGCATGGCTCGAGGAGAATAGCTTGGTTGACGCTGCACTCCGTTTGTCGCAGTTTCCATCTGACCCTGTGCATGACCATCGGATGCATGAGACGAGACAGCGGGATTATTGGTGTTAAACTCTTGAAAAGAGCGGTTCGAGTCTTCTGAATCTGATAATTCAATTTTCTGTTGACCCATGATTGTCTTTAATAAATTATAAAGCCTCTTTGCTGTACTCGATACCACCCGCACCCTTGAAATCATGTTTATTCCTTTTACAAGGTCTGCCTTGGCTGGTGCTGAAATTCTTGCATCTGGATTCTTTGTGTTGTACATCAGAATCAAACAACATTGCAGCACCGGATACAGACTGAATGAGTAAGGAAACATCAAGAAATCACGTATTGTCATTTGAGATGCGATACGAATGCCTCTAGTGGCTGCACTCGTACCAATACTAAACGACGAGTATGTTGATCTCGCCTTCTTGTGCCCGCTAGGCTTCGCTTCAATAAAAGGTCGATGAAGTAAAATGAGTAAGCTAAAGTAGCACAAAAGAACAGAAGCTGTAATAAACAAACATTAGTTTACGTAATCATTGAACTACATTACCTTTTACCTGTAACAGGGGCCAAGTAGCCTCGTTTTTCATCAAAGTCCTCGAATGCTGCTCGTTTTAATGCTACTGGAAATCCGAATCTCCACTGAGTCAATTCCTCATCCAACTGCTTAACAATAGAATCACTTGCTTGCTCTAATCCAAGCTTCTTTGCTTTAGGAGTATATAAGCCCTGTAAGATTCTTCCCAGTATTTCAGAAAGCTTGATAAGTTCGACAAATAGCTGATATATTCCTACCCTTCCTTCCACTTGTCTTGGATTACACGTAGCAGAAGGAAACCGCATGAACGTATCACGCTCACTTTCATCGGGTATATCTAGCACTTCTTTCCAACTAGCGGTAGGATCAGGATATCCAACATCATTATCCTAATTATTATAAATAGATAATTAGTCAGCAAATTAAAGCTAAGCATATATTTTACCTCATCTCTAATACTCAATGGCCTTCCTAGTGAAGCAGAATGAAACCGATCAGCAATATAAAGCGACCACCATATCCGCTTTCTCGTCTGTTTTTCACTCTCGGGTATATCCCACTCCTCACAGTCTTTGTTTAAGCCTAAACATTGTGCCATTCGAACACCTATGCCACCAAGCATCCAACACGCAGAAGATTTGGAATCCATGCTTCCCCGATGGTTGTGAATTAAGATAATTGCTTGAACCTTTGAAATAGTTGGGTGTGGGTTGCATTGAGTGATAATCCTTTCAGTATGTTCAAAAAACTGATCCGACCATCCAACTGGCACGTCCCATATGCTATCCGGAGATCTAGGGTTTCTATTGAGTGAGTCACATTCTACGAATCTTGCTGCTGCTCCAAGCATAGCATTTAATAAATCAGCGGGCGGGTACGTGTCAGATTGATCTCGATACTGCTCCAAGAACTTTGCCTTATTGACAACAGGAAGCACGGGATGAATGTTTGCAAAATATCTAGTATAAAATTCAGTCTTTTTTTTTTTACTATTGACTATTCAACACATTACATTTTGATGAGTCGATCTGATGTATGCCTATCTATGCCTGTAACCGAATAGATCCAATAGTGTATTGTCTGAAGATGTGGTAACGATAGTTTCTGATACCATTTCTGTTGATCGTCCTCTTCTTTTGTATCTCCAATGAGTACGAGCTCATTACCAAACTTTCGTATGCGTTGACCTGTCCATGTCTGTTTATCATTTAAAGGAATTTTGTTTGAAAAGAACTGTAAACTGGATAGATCACCCAAATAAACCACTTTATCTGCTGATGTTCTTAGACTCTGTTTACTATTGAAAGGAATATAGGTTGATTGGCTGAATGATGCATCTTCCTTTGCTTTGACTGCTGGTGTTTCAGGCCTTACGACCGGATTATGTAGTCTTTCTTCAATCTTTCGTATTCTCTTTTCTAAGGCGTCGATATAGCTTGTATAGTTAACTATGATTTTCAATAAACCCTTGATTAAAGCTAATCTTGTTGATTACACTTACCCTTTTGGTGGTCCTCTTTTCTTTGCACTAGACATAAAGTAAAAAATAAGCTAAAGAAAAGGCTCACTGCATGTCTTTGCAATTTACCTATCATTAAACTCACAGGTGATATTATTTGCTATACAATTGTCGCATGGTTGTCCAGGTGTAAAATGACACTTTACTTTTTTTCGTCTGCAGTAATCGCTGTTTTATTGAGATAAGTTGTTTGTTTAATAAAGTAAAAACAAAAGGCACATTTTACCAAGCTCTTGTTATTCTACTTCTTCTCTTGTCTGAAGAATTTGATTCCGGTTCAGATAATACGTCTTCTTGTCGACCTTCAAAGTTATTTTCCATGGTTATTTCAATATAAACCAAAAAAAGAAAGAAAGAAATAAAAAAATATAAAAAAAAAAGGAAAGGAAGAAAAGATTTACCGACAAACCGGGACGGGTTAATGTTCATCAATTTGTAAAGACATATTGTTGGTCAATGTGAATAAATGATGTACAATAAGCATATTTTATTATTCTATATATGTGTATATGTATATGTATATCATGTTTATAAATGATTTATATTTAGTCAATCTTCTTGTCATATATCTTTTTATAATAATTGACCAGAGTTTTTGATCTATATCTCTTCAAGTCTTCTTTAGTGAGAAAAGATGAGAAATCACCTTGGTTATATAATTGTAATTTAGGATCATATGTTTGTGTAGTAACATCCTTCTCTATCACTCTATCCTCCCTTGGCATAAGTCTGTAAACAAGAGAGCTACGGTAGCTATCCTGGTAAATAAATTTACAGCCTTTACAATCCAACATTTGCCGCAGCAAGTTTTCCTTGAATACTAATCCTTGACTATGTGCCTTTGACATCATCCATTGTAAAGAATGACACGAAATGATATTTCTAGAATATTTCGGAATCTCTTGGCCACCTACATCCGCGTGCATACCAGGAAACCATATTTGCTCTAGAGTTTGTGATTCCGGATGGTATCGCTTATCAGAAAAATGCATGAGCGTTGGACGGAACCAGGCGCGTTGGTCATGAATAGAAATAGCATGATAAGCATGTTTGACAATAGGTGTGAGCTTAGTATCATGAAAACCATGAAGTCCATGAAATAGATTATAGACTATAACATAATCAGTTTTTTCACCTTTAAAAATCAATTGAGACTTACAGACGGATCCACCAAGAAACCAAGGTAGTTTTGGTACACCAAGAGCCCCCACAGTATCGAAACAGCCCAAGAAATGGATAGATGGCATTTTACATTGATATTTTTGTCGAAATTTGATTGCATCAGCTCCATTAGGTCTGCCATTTTCACCACGAAATCTGTAAAGCTGATATGCCTGTTCAACTTTGGATAATTTATTCTGTGGAAGCAATCCGACATTATAAATCATGCCAGATAAGCTTCTAACAGCATAAGCTAAAATTGTTTTTTATAGTCAATCCAGAGATCATTCACTGAAATCACGTTATCAGGCATACCTCCTCTGCTAAATCCAATGAGCCAAATCTCGTCTCTTTCATCACGATAGTGTTCACAGATATACTTGTAAGCTGACTTTATCTGTCCACTGATTCCATATCCAAATAATCCTCCAAGTATTTTATATCTGCTAGTACCCAAACCTGAATAATAAGTGTGTATTTGCTCCCAGGCTTGGCCTTTATAATCAATTACATCTCCATTAGCGAGAGCTTGTGCAAATTTATAAACATTGGTCCTTTCTACATACACTCCGTTAGAATGCATTGTATCCACTGCTGTAATTATTACCATAAGGTGTATCCCATGTTCCATCAAGACAAACAACAATGCGACGTGGTTTTGTTTGATATGCTTCCATTTTGTTTTTCTATAATTTTATATCTATTTTTCTTTTTGTTTTTGTGCTTATAATGTTGGCAGAAGGATTCAAAAATCGGATACTCCTTTATATATGAGTTCTTTGGGCAAAAATTAGAGTACACGAGTTCAGCTCACATAAGGGTCATAGGAACTTCTTGACTGTAAAAGAAGCTATACCGTCATTTTAGTCACTCAATTTGTATACGTTGGGGTAGACTGTCTGGAAAAAGAGGGGCGAACCGAGAGGTTGTACAATCATCACAAAGGGTTGAAGCCTATCGCTCGATCATGGTCATGGACATTTTTTTTTAAAAAAAGTAACTTATGGAACCGTCATGCTTCCGTGCACATTTTCATATGACTACTTTTTAGTTGTAAAAGGTAACCATTGTAATTCAGGCACACAAATCAATGTTTACTTTATTTTGATCTATTTCACATACGTCATACCGATACAACAGTTGATAGCTTGATGCCATTAACAATGTATGTAATGATCTTCCGTACACATGTACATTGTAAAAAAAAAAAATAAAAAAAAAATAAAAAAAATAAAAAAAATGCATTACTCCGTCACTACGTTTTTTACTCCTGACATAGGCATGGCTTCCTAGTGGAATACATCACTTTATTACTTTATTTTATAGATGGGTCTGTCATAGGTGTGGCTGCAGCAGGTGCTCTAGAGTAACCCAATGGTTTATGCACCATTGGTACATCATCTTTAAAGTCATAATTGTCATAATCATCTTTATGATAAAATGTTGAGTCTCTTAGTATGCAAACATAGATAGTCAGCAGGATCCAAAGAAATAACAGGATAACACAGCCAAGCCAAGCACCATTGATGAGATCTAAATGTAAGTAAATTGAAGATGACTTTAGTGATCACGTTACACCACGTAAATACCATTGTCACTTACAACAACGAAGGGAGGTGTTAAGGTAGGAATAGCTACCACAATAAGGGACCCATCCTTTAGCGTCTGATCTGAAGTCTGATGCTGCTGCTCCTAACCATGGAATTGTCCCAGAATGCGTTGTATTGTATGCAACAACAGCAGTTAATAAACCAACATTGATTACGCCTACAACTCGACTAATAATTAATGTATATCTTAGGCAGAGAAGAAAAATTAAAGTGTTGACTGATAGAGTAGAGACAATAGGACCAACATAGTAAAGAGTGAACTATAAAAATGTCAATCTATAATATATATATCTTCTTCTTCACGTACTGGTACATAATCTGGCCACCAATTTCCTGTGCCTTCCATCTGTAAAAGTAATACGATTTGTCCTATTTATGATATAGTCTGTTATCATCACTTTTTTTTTTTATTATTATTTAATTTTCTTTTCTTTTTGCTTTTTACCAATGTGACATGTTAAAGTTGCTACACTTATTAACAAGATGATCAATTTTAATAAAACCAAAATTTTCCCTTTCATATGTTCTTGTTTAGCAAATGAAGGAAGAAAAGAGTCTAGTTTCTCATATGCTTTTAAATACCGTTTTTTGTATTCACTTGTGAAATTTCCTATTTGAGTTTACTGATTCTCTCAGTTACAGCCTTTTGCGTATCAAATCACCGCAGTTTTTAAAAAACAATTAGAATAGGAGCATAATTCATTCTATTTGTCAATAAGATTCATACTTTTAATATGCATTGTCCTATTCATCCCTCATTTATTCAATAAGGAGCAAGTCTAAAGGTGAGGATCAGGATTTACCAAGCTAATTGCCACTTGAATTTGTGATTGGCTGACTGAGATTTTTCATTTTATTGAGCCAGACAAAATCTTTGACCAACTGGAGTAAATAGCCTCGCCGATTTTGACGAGGCACGTTTGTTACATCCTCTGTTTTGTTTTTTATTTTTTTTATTCTTGGCAAACTTAATGCGTTATGGTCATTTCTTCTTTATTTTAATGAGGCCACTGAATAGTTCTATGAATTTTATCAATAAACCAAAGATTTTTCTTTTAATTAAAGCAAACATTCATGCCTACAACAAAGAAAGATATACATGCACTGCTACAATTCATTTCAATGTACCTTTAAGAGCTTACCAAAGCAATATATATTCAGTAGGATGTCATTATAATGAATTGCATTGAGCAGGCTGATCAACGTCTATAGCATAAGAGGTACAAGAAAATAACAACTGATGATAGTCTCTGAAAATTTAACAGAGAAACAAATCATAGAATAACGTCTGATTCTAATTGATATAAGTACATGAATGAATTAATATGAATAAAGTGAATTCATGCATTATTCAAGCATTTCCAATAACGGTTAATATATATTGCTATGTAATACTAAATGATAACTCAAAGCAGACAAAAGAAGTACTCATTATTAATCTATATTCTGATATAAAGAATAAGCACCATTTATAATGGATATCAAATGGCTGGTAAGTCAATATTCTAAGCGTGGATTATAATTACTGAAGATTTGGCTGATTGACAGCTTTAATTTGTTCCTGATACTGATTTTATTGTTCACTTCATGATTTGGGTTATGATACTGTTTTTACCATAAGTGGATTATCTTTTAAAGAAGTGTATCCTTTGATATAAAGAAGTAATGATTTATATTCAAAGGAGAGATTCTATTTAATTTGACTTATCACTAAAAAGTGTGTACATGCAATCTTATACTGTATGAATTCACTCTACTCTTACTGATTACAGTCTTTTATCTCAATGTCAGCCATAAGCAGACATTGTTCTACGACAGTGCTGCGAGAAACTTTAAGATCATTGAACTGTTTCAGTAAATGCTCAATAACTTTAATAACAACGGTAGAGAGATTAGCATCAATGAAATTGACAACACTCTTTTTATGTCCTTTGGTTAGAATACACTTACACTGTAGCTGGTGCACGCATACACTTTTTCAATCTTCAAATCGAAAAATCTGGGCCTTAACCTGGACTGTATAACGAACATAATCTCTCTTTGATTTTGCCTCCTTGTAGTATTTTGTAGTTGTTTTTGTATTTGTAATAAATAGAAAATACAATGGGATCCTTTATGTTTTTTTATTTGGAAGAATAAAGATGAAAGGTATTAAAAAAATGATAGTAACATTTATCATATAAATTTGTAATTATTATCGTGATTGTTCAGCTTATGTTACTGAGCTTTTGATACTAAAATGTTGACACTGCTTATTGACCCTCATTCAACGAAGAATACGACAGAGACCCAAGAAGAGAAGAAGAGCATCTTGAAAAAACGATGAAATGAAAAGTGCACAGTCGTACCAGCTACCAGCAGTTTAACCTCAGCTAACGGTCACTGCTTTTAAAATTAAAAATATTAATAAATTTTCATATAAAGTTCAATAATCCATATTGATAGATATTTGAATTTGCTTTCGATTGATACCAAATACAATATATTTCTACGTTATAGTCAAGAAGAAAGTCGCATTTAAAAAGAAGGAAAAAAAAAGGCGGCTAAACATTTATCCAAATGGATCCTTATTTTCATAGCGAAAAATTTTTTCAAAAGAGGGTTTAGCTCAGCGGTAGAGCGGAAGATTGCAAATCTTTAGGTCCCGTGTTCAATCCACGGAATCCTCTTCGCTTTTGCTTTTTTTTTTTTAATTTCTATCGATGTCTTGTAAGCGTGGATGCGACTGTATCGTTCTTATTGAAAAACTTATTTTTCAATTTTTTTTGCAATTGTTGACATGTTGTAGTGTAACATCAATAGTCATTGATATGGCCAGTACTGTTTTCTTTTGCCGTCACATTTAAAGTTTCAAACTATAAATGA